>JBBPBP010000338.1:21319-64327 GCA_037974735.1 Cicer chorassanicum
TGACACAAAATCACTTATTGGATGCACAAGATTGGTTAAAAACCCTAATTGGACGAGAATAAGTCCCTGGAGGACGAAAATGACCTAAATGTTCAACCAATGACACAAAATCACCTATTGGATGCACAAGATTGGTTAAAAACCCTAATTGGACGAGAATAATCCTTGGGAGGACGAAAATGACCTAAATTTTCAACCAATGACACAAAAGTACTTATTGGATGCACAAAACCCAAATTGGACGAGAATAAGCCTAGGGAGGATGAAAATGACCTAAATGTTCAACAATTGACACAAAATCACTTATTGGATGCACAAGATTGGTTAAAAACCCTAATTGGACGAGAATAAGTCCCTGGAGAACGAAAATGACCTAAATGTTCAACCAATGACACAAAATCACCTATTGGATGCACAAGATTGGTTAAAAACCCTAATTGGACGAGAATAATCCTTGGGAGGACGAAAATGACCTAAATGTTCAACCAATGACACAAAAGTACTTATTGGATGCACAAAACCCTAATTGGACGAGAATAAGCCTAGGAAGGATGAAAATGACCTAAATGTTCAACAATTGACACAAAATCACTTATTGGATGCACAAGATTGGTTAAAAACCCTAATTGGACGAGAATAAGTCCCTGGAGGACGAAAATGACCTAAATGTTCAACCAATGACACAAAATCACTTATTGGATGCACAAGATTGGTTAAAAACCCTAATTAGACGAGAATAAGCCTTGGGAGGACGAAAATGACCTAAATGTTCAACCAATGACACAAAATCATTTATTGGATGCACAAGATAGTTTAAAAACCCTAATTGGACGAGAATAAGCCTTGGGAGGACGAAAATGACCTAAATGTTCAACCAATGACACAAATGTACTTATTGGATGCACAAGATTGGTTAAAAACCCTAATTGGACGAGAATAAGCCTTGGGAGGACAAAAATGATCTAAATGTTCAACCAATGACACAAATGTACTTATTGGATGCACAAGATTGGTTAAAAACCCTAATTGGACGAGAATAAGCCTTGGGAGGACGAAAATGACCTAAATGTTCAACCAATGACACAAATGTACTTATTGGATGCACAAGATTGATTAAAAACCCTAATTGGACAAGAATAAGGCTTGGGAGGACGAAAATGACCTAAATGTTCAAACAATTGCACAAAATCATTTATTGGATGCACAAGATTGGTTAAAAACCCTAATTTGACGACAATAAGCCTTGGGAGGACGAAAATGACCTTAATGTTCAACCAATGACACAAAATCAATTATTGGATGCACAAGATTGGTTAAAAACCCTAATTGGACGAGAATAAGCCTTGGGAGGACGAAAATGACCTAAATGTTCAACCAATGACACAAAATCACTTATTGGATGCACAAGATTGGTTAAAAACCCTAATTGGACGAGAATAATCCTTGGGAGGACGAAAATGACCTAAATGTTCAACCAATAACACAAAAGTACTTATTGGATGCACAAGATTGGTTAAAAACCCTAATTGGACGAGAATAAGCCTTGGGAGGACGAAAATAACCTAAATGTTCAAACAATGACACAAAATCACTTATTGGATGCACAAGATTGGTTAAAAACCCTAATTGGACGAGAATAAGCCTTTTGAGAACGAAAATGACCTAAATGTTCAACCAATGACACAAAATCACTTATTGGATGCACAAGATTGGTTAAAAACCCTAATTGGACGAGAATAAGTCCCTGGAGGACGAAAATGACCTAAATGTTCAACCAATGACACAAAATCACCTATTGGATGCACAAGATTGGTTAAAAACCCTAATTGGACGAGAATAAGCCTTGGGAGGACGAAAATGACCTAAATGTTCAACCAATGACACAAAATCACTTATTGGATGCACAAGATTGGTTAAAAGCCCTATTGGGACGAGAATAATCATTGGGAGGACGAAAATGACCTAAATGTTAAACCAATGACACAAAATCACTTATTGGATACACAAGATTGGTTAAAAACCCTAATTGGACGAGAATAATCCTTGGGAGGCAAAAATGACTTAAATGTTCAACCAATGACACAAAAGTACTTATAGGATGCACAAGATTGGTTAAAAACCTTAATTGGACGAGATTAAGCCTTGGGAGGACGAAAATGACCTAAATGTGCAAACTATGGCACAAAATCACTTATTGAATGCACAAGATTGGTTAGAAACCGTAATTGGACGAGAATAAGCCTTGGGAGGACGAAAATGACCTAAATGTTCAACCAAAGACACAAATGTACTTATTGGATGCACAAGATTGGTTAAAAACCCTAATTGGACGAGCATAAGCCTTGGAAGGACGAAAATGACCTAAATGATCAACCAATGACACAAATGTACTTATTGGATGCACAAGATTGGTTAAAAACCCTAATTGGACGAGAATAAGCTTTGGAATGACGAAAATGACCTAAATGTTCAACCAATGACACAAAATCACTTATTGGATGCACAAGATTGGTTAAAAACCCTAATTGGAGGAGAATAAGCCTTGGGAGGACGAAAATGACCTAAATGTTCAAACAATGACAAAATATCACTTATTGGATGCACAAGATTGGTTAAAAACCCTAATTGGACGAGAATAATCCTAGGGAGGACGAAAATGACCTAAATGTTCAACCAATGACACAAAATCACGTATTGGATGCACAAGATTGGTTAAAAACCATAATTGGACAAGAATAAGCCTTGGGAGGACGAAAATGACCTAAATGTTCAACCAAAGACACAAATGTACTTATTGGATGCACAAGATTGGTTAAAAACCCTAATTGGACGAGAATAAGCCTTGGAAGGACGAAAATGACCTAAATGTTCAACCAATGACACAAATGTACTTATTGGATGCACAAGATGGGTTAAAAACCCTAATTGGACGAGAATAAGCCTTGGGATGACGAAAATGACCTAAATGTTCAACCAATGACACAAAATCATTTATTGGATGCACAAGATTGGTTAAAAACCCTAATTGGAGGAGAATAAGCCTTGGGAAGACGAAAGTGACCTAAATGTTCAAACAATGACAAAATATCACTCATTGGATGCTTAAGATTGGTTAAAAACCCTAATTGGACGAGAATAATCCTAGGGAGGACGAAAATGAGCTAAATGTTCAACCAATGACACAAAATCACGTATTGGATGCACAAGATTGGTTAAAAACCGTAATTGGACTAGAATAAGCCTTGGGAGGACGAAAATGACCTAAATGTTCAACCAAAGACACAAATGTACTTATTGGATATACAAAACCCTAATTGGACGAGAATAAGCCTAGGGAGGATGAAAATGACCTAAATGTTCAACAATTGACACAAAATCACTTATTGGATGCACAAGATTGGTTAAAAACCCTAATTGGACGAGAATAAGTCCCTGGAGGACGAAAATGACCTAAATGTTCAACCAATGACACAAAATCACCTATTGGATGCACAAGATTGGTTAAAAACCCTAATTGGACGAGAATCAGCCTTGGGAGGACGAAAATGACCTAAATGTTCAACCAATGACACAAAATCACTTATTGGATGCACAAGATTGGTTAAAAACCCTAATTGGACGAGAATAAGCCTTGGGAGGATGAAAATGACCTAAATGTTCAACCAATGACACAAAATCACTTATTGGATGCACAAGATTGGTTAAAAACCCTAATTGGACGAGAATAAGCCTTTGGAGAACGAAAATGACCTAAATGTTCAACCAATGACACGAAGTCACTTATTGGATGCACAAGATTGGTTAAAAACCCTAATTGGACGAGAATAAGCCTTGGGATGACGAAAATGACCTAAATGTTCAACCAATGACACAAAATCACTTATTGGATGCACAAGATTGGTTAAAAACCCTAATTGGAGGAGAATAAGCCTTGGGAAGACGAAAATGACCTAAATGTTAAAACAATGACAAAATATCACTTATTGGATGCACAAGATTGGTTAAAAACCCTAATTGGACGAGAATAATCCTAGGGAGGACGAAAATGACCTAAATGTTCAACCAATGACACAAAATCACGTATTGGATGCACAAGATTGGTTAAAAACCGTAATTGGACGAGAATAAGCCTTGGGAGGACGAAAATGACCTAAATGTTCAACCAAAGACACAAATGTACTTATTGGATGCACAAAACCCTAATTGGACGAGAATAGGCCTAGGGAGGATGAAAATGACCTAAATGTTCCACAATTGACACAAAATCACTTATTGGATGCACAAGATTGGTTAAAAACCCTAATTGGACGAGAATAAGTCCCTGGAGGACGAAAATGACCTAAATGTTCAACCAATGACACAAAATCACCTATTGGATGCACAAGATTGGTTAAAAACCCTAATTGGACGAGAATAAGCCTTGGGAGGACGAAAATGACCTAAATGTTCAACCAATGACACAAAATCACTTATTGGATGCACAAGATTGGTTAAAAGCCCTATTGGGACGAGAATAATCATTGGGAGGACGAAAATGACCTAAATGTTAAACCAATGACACAAAATCACTTATTGGATGCACAAGATTGGTTAAAAACCCTAATTGGACGAGAATAATCCTTGGGAGGCAAAAATGACTTAAATGTTCAACCAATGACACAAAAGTACTTATAGGATGCACAAGATTGGTTAAAAACCTTAATTGGACGAGATTAAGCCTTGGGAGGACGAAAATGACCTAAATGTGCAAACTATGGCACAAAATCACTTATTGAATGCACAAGATTGGTTAGAAACCGTAATTGGACGAGAATAAGCCTTGGGAGGACGAAAATGACCTAAATGTTCAACCAAAGACACAAATGTACTTATTGGATGCACAAGATTGGTTAAAAACCCTAATTGGACGAGCATAAGCCTTGGGAGGACGAAAATGACCTAAATGTTCAACCAATGACACAAATGTACTTATTGGATGCACAAGATTGGTTAAAAACCCTAATTGGACGAGAATAAGCCTTGGAATGACGAAAATGACCTAAATGTTCAACCAATGACACAAAATCACTTATTGGATGCACAAGATTGGTTAAAAACCCTAATTGGAGGAGAATAAGCCTTGGGAGGACGAAAATGACCTAAATGTTCAAACTATGGCACAAAATCATTTATTGGATGCACAAGATTGGTTAGAAACTGTAATTGGACGAGAATAAGCCTTGGGAGGACGAAAATGACCTAAATGTTCAACCAAAGACACAAATGTACTTATTGGATGCACAAGATTGGTTAAAAACCCTAATTGGACGAGCATAAGCCTTGGAAGGACGAAAATGACCTAAATGTTCAACCAATGACACAAATGTACTTATTGGATGCACAAGATTGGTTGAAAACCCTAATTGGACGAGAATAAGCCTTGGAATGACGAAAATGACCTAAATGTTCAACCAATGACACAAAATCACTTATTGGATGCACAAGATTGGTTAAAAACCCTAATTGGAGGAGAATAAGCCTTGGGAGGACGAAAATGACCTAAATGTTCAAACAATGACAAAATATCACTTATTGGATGCACAAGATTGGTTAAAAACCCTAATTGGACGAGAATAATCCTAGGGAGGACGAAAATGACCTAAATGTTCAACCAATGACACAAAATCACGTATTGGATGCACAAGATTGGTTAAAAACCATAATTGGACAAGAATAAGCCTTGGGAGGACGAAAATGACCTAAATGTTCAACCAAAGACACAAATGTACTTATTGGATGCACAAGATTGGTTAAAAACCCTAATTGGACGAGAATAAGCCTTGGAAGGACGAAAATGACCTAAATGTTCAACCAATGAAACAAAATCACTTATTGGATGCACAAGATTGGTTAAAAACCCTAATTGGAGGAGAATAAGCCTTGGGAGGACGAAAATGACCTAAATGTTCAAACAATGACAAAATATCACTTATTGGATGCACAAGATTGGTTAAAAACCCTAATTGGACGAGAATAATCTTAGGGAGGACGAAAATGACCTAAATGTTCAACCAATGACACAAAATCTTGTATTGGATGCACAAGATTGGTTAAAAACCGTAATTGGACAAGAATAAGCCTTGGGAGGACGAAAATGACCTAAATGTTCAACCAAAGACACAAATGTACTTATTGGATGCACAAGATTGGTTAAAAACCCTAATTGGACGAGAATAAGCCTTGGGAGGACGAAAATGACCTAAATGTTCAACCAACGACACAAAATCACTTATTGGATGCACAACATTGGTTAAAAACCCTAATTGGACGAGAATAAGCCTTGGGAGGACGAAAATGACCTAAATGTTCAACCAATGACACAAAATCACTTATTGGATGCACAAGATTGGTTAAAAACCCTAATTGGACGAGAATAATCCTTGGGAGGACGAAAATGACCTAAATTTTCAACCAATGACACAAAAGTACTTATTGGATGCACAAGATTTGTTAAAAACCCTAATTGGATGAGAGTAAGCCTTGGGAGGACGAAAATGACCTAAATGTTCAAACAATGACACAAAATAACTTATTGGATGCACAAGATTGGTTAAAAACCCTAATTGGAGGAGAATAAGACTTGGGAGGACGAAAATGACCTAAATTTTCAACCAATGACACAAAAGTACTTATTGGATGCACAAGATTTGTTAAAAACCCTAATTGGACGAGAATAAGCATTGGGAGGACGAAAATGACCTAAATGTTCAAACAATGACACAAAATCACTTATTGGATGCACAAGATTGGTTAAAAACCCTAATTGGACGAGAATAATCCTTGGGAGTGACCTAAATTATCAACCAATGACACAAAAGTACTTATTGGATGCACAAGATTGGTTAAAGACCTTAATTGGACGAGAATAAGCCTTGGGAGGACGAAAATGACCTTAATGTTCAAACAATAACACAAAATCACGTATTGGATGCACAAGATTGGTTAAAAATCCTAATTGGACGAGAATAATCCTTGGGAGGACGAAAATGACCTAAATTATCAACCAATGACACAAAATCACTTATTGGATGCACAAGATTGGTTAAAAACCCTAATTGGACGAGAATAATCCTTGGGAGGCAAAAATGACCTAAATGTTCAACCAATGACACAAAAGAACTTATTGGATGCACAAAATTGGTTAAAAACCTTAATTGGACGAGAATAAGCCTTAGGAGGACGAAAATGACCCAAATGTTCAAACAATGACAAAATATCACTTATTGGATGCACAAGATTGGTTAAAAACCCTAATTGGACGAGAATAATCCTAGGGAGGACGAAAATGACCTAAATGTTCAACCAATGACACAAAATCACGTATTGGATGCACAAGATTGGTTAAAAACCGTAATTGGACGAGAATAAGCCTTGGGAGGACGAAAATGACCTAAATGTTCAACCAAAGACACAAATGTACTTATTGGATGCACAAAACCCTAATTGGACGAGAATAGGCCTAGGGAGGATGAAAATGACCTAAATGTTCAACAATTGACACAAAATCACTTATTGGATGCACAAGATTGGTTCAAAACCCTAATTGGACGAGAATAAGTCCCTGGAGGACGAAAATGACCTAAATGTTCAACCAATGACACAAAATCACCTATTGGATGCACAAGATTGGTTAAAAACCCTAATTGGACGAGAATAAGCCTTGGGAGGACGAAAATGACCTAAATGTTCAACCAATGACACAAAATCACTTATTGGATGCACAAGATTGGTTAAAAGCCCTATTGGGACGAGAATAATCATTGGGAGGACGAAAATGACCTAAATGTTCAACCAATGACACAAAATCACTTATTGGATGCACAAGATTGGTTAAAAACCCTAATTGGACGAGAATAATCCTTGGGAGGCAAAAATGACTTAAATGTTCAACCAATGACACAAAAGTACTTATAGGATGCACAACATTGGTTAAAAACCTTAATTGGACGAGATTAAGCCTTGGGAGGACGAAAATGACCTAAATGTGCAAACTATGGCACAAAATCACTTATTGAATGCACAAGATTGGTTAGAAACCGTAATTGGACGAGAATAAGCCTTGGGAGGACGAAAATGACCTAAATGTTCAACCAAAGACACAAATGTACTTATTGGATGCACAAGATTGGTTAAAAACCCTAATTGGACGAGCATAAGCCTTGGAAGGACGAAAATGACCTAAATGTTCAACCAATGACACAAATGTACTTATTGGATGCACAAGATTGGTTAAAAACCCTAATTGGACGAGAATAAGCTTTGGAATGACGAAAATGACCTAAATGTTCAACCAATGACACAAAATCACTTATTGGATGCACAAGATTGGTTAAAAACCCTAATTGGAAGAGAATAAGCCTTGGGAGGACGAAAATGACCTAAATGTTCAAACAATGACAAAATATCACTTATTGGATGCACAAGATTGGTTAAAAACCCTAATTGGACGAGAATAATCCTAGGGAGGACGAAAATGACCTAAATGTTCAACCAATGACACAAAATCACGTATTGGATGCACAAGATTGGTTAAAAACCATAATTGGACAAGAATAAGCCTTGGGAGGACGAAAATGACCTAAATGTTCAACCAAAGACACAAATGTACTTATTGGATGCACAAGATTGGTTAAAAACCCTAATTGGACGAGAATAAGCCTTGGAAGGACGGAAATGACCTAAATGTTCAACCAATGACACAAATGTACTTATTGGATGCACAAGATTAGTTAAAAACCCTAATTGGACGAGAATAAGCCTTGGGATGACGAAAATGACCTAAATGTTCAACCAATGACACAAAATCATTTATTGGATGCACAAGATTGGTTAAAAACCCTAATTGGAGGAGAATAAGCCTTGGGAAGACGAAAGTGACCTAAATGTTCAAACAATGACAAAATATCACTTATTGGATGCTTAAGATTGGTTAAAAACCCTAATTGGACGAGAATAATCCTAGGGAGGACGAAAATGAGCTAAATGTTCAACCAATGACACAAAATCACGTATTGGATGCACAAGACTGGTTAAAAACCGTAATTGGACGAGAATAAGCCTTGGGAGGACGAAAATGACCTAAATGTTCAACCAAAGACACAAATGTACTTATTGGATGCACAAAACCCTAATTGGACGAGAATAAGCCTAGGGAGGATGAAAATGACCTAAATGTTCAACAATTGACACAAAATCACTTATTGGATGCACAAGATTGGTTAAAAACCCTAATTGGACGAGAATAAGTCCCTGGAGGACGAAAATGACCTAAATGTTCAACCAATGACACAAAATCACTTATTGGATGCACAAGATTGGTTAAAAACCCTAATTGTACGAGAATAAGCCTTGGGAGGACGAAAATGACCTAAATGTTCAACCAATGACACAAAATCACTTATTGGATGCACAAGATTGGTTAAAAACCTTAATTGGACGAGAATAAGCCTTGGGATGACGAAAATGACCTAAATGTTCAACCAATGACACAAAATCACTTATTGGATGCACAAGATTGGTTAAAAACCCTAATTGGAGGAGAATAAGCCTTGGGAAGACGAAAATGACCTAAATGTTCAAACAATGACAAAATATCACTTATTGGATCCACAAGATTGGTTAAAAACCCTAATTGGACGAGAATAATCCTAGGGAGGACGAAAATGACCTAAATGTTCAACCAATGACACAAAATCACGTATTGGATGCACAAGATTGGTTAAAAACCGTAATTGGACGAGAATAAGCCTTGGGAGGATGAAAATGACCTAAATGTTCAACCAAAGACACAAATGTACTTATTGGATGCACAAAACCCTAATTGGACGAGAATAAGCCTAGGGAGGATGAAAATGACCTAAATGTTCAACAATTGACACAAAATCACTTATTGGATGCACAAGATTGGTTAAAAACCCTAATTGGACGAGAATAAGTCCCTGGAGGACGAAAATGACCTAAATGTTCAACCAATGACACAAAATCACCTATTGGATGCACAAGATTGGTTAAAAACCCTAATTGGACGAGGATAATCCTTGGGAGGCAAAAATGACTTAAATGTTCAACCAATGACACAAAAGTAATTATTGGATGCACAAGATTGGTTAAAAACCTTAATTGGACGAGATTAAGCCTTGGGAGGACGAAAATGACCTAAATGTTCAAACTATGGCACAAAATCATTTATTGGATGCACAAGATTGGTTAGAAACTGTAATTGGACGAGAATAAGCCTTGGGAGGACGAAAATGACCTAAATGTTCAACCAAAGACACAAATGTACTTATTGGATGCACAAGATTGGTTAAAAACCCTAATTGGACGAGCATAAGCCTTGGAAGGACGAAAATGACCTAAATGTTCAACCAATGACACAAATGTACTTATTGGATGCACAAGATTGGTTAAAAACCCTAATTGGACGAGAATAAGCCTTGGAATGACGAAAATGACCTAAATGTTCAACCAATGAAACAAAATCACTTATTGGATGCACAAGATTGGTTAAAAACCCTAATTGGAGGAGAATAAGCCTTGGGAGGACGAAAATGACCTAAATGTTCAAACAATGACAAAATATCACTTATTGGATGCACAAGATTGGTTAAAAACCCTAATTGGACGAGAATAATCTTAGGGAGGACGAAAATGACCTAAATGTTCAACCAATGACACAAAATCTTGTATTGGATGCACAAGATTGGTTAAAAACCGTAATTGGACAAGAATAAGCCTTGGGAGGACGAAAATGACCTAAATGTTCAACCAAAGACACAAATGTACTTATTGGATGCACAAGATTGGTTAAAAACCCTAATTGGACGAGAATAAGCCTTGGAAGGACGAAAATGACCTAAATGTTCAACCAATGACACAAAATCACTTATTGGATGCACAAGATTGGTTAAAAACCCTAATTGGAGGAGAATAAGCCTTGGGAGGACGAAAATGACCTAAATGTTCAAACAATGACAAAATATCACTTATTGGATGCACAAGATTGGTTAAAAACCCTAATTGGACGAGAATAATCCTAGGGAGGACGAAAATGACCTAAATGTTCAACCAATGACACAAAATCACGTATTGGATGCACAAGATTGGTTAAAAACCGTAATTGGACGAGAATAAGCCTTGGGAGGACGAAAATGACCTAAATGTTCAACCAAAGACACAAATGTACTTATTGGATGCACAAAACCCTAATTGGACGAGAATAAGCCTAGGGAGGATGAAAATGACCTAAATGTTCAACAATTGACACAAAATCACTTATTGGATGCACAAGATTGGTTAAAAACCCTAATTGGACGAGAATAATCATTGGGAGGACGAAAATGACCTAAATGTTCAACCAATGACACAAAATCACCTATTGGATGCACAAGATTGGTTAAAAACCCTAATTGGACGAGAATAAGCCTTGGGAGGCAAAAATGACTTAAATGTTCAACCAATGACACAAAAGTAATTATTGGATGCACAAGATTGGTTAAAAACCTTAATTGGACGAGAATAAGCCTTGGGAGGACGAAAATGACCTAAATGTTCAAACTATGGCACAAAATCATTTATTGGATGCACAAGATTGGTTAGAAACTGTAATTGGACGAGAATAAGCCTTGGGAGGACGAAAATGACCTAAATGTTCAACCAAAGACACAAATGTACTTATTGGATGCACAAGATTGGTTAAAAACCCTAATTGGACGAGCATAAGCCTTGGAAGGACGAAAATGACCTAAATGTTCAACCAATGACACAAATGTACTTATTGGATGCACAAGATTGGTTAAAAACCCTAATTGGACGAGAATAAGCCTTGGGAGGACGAAAATGACCTAAATGTTCAACTAATGACACAAAAACACTTATTGGATGCACAAGATTGGTTAAAAACCCTAATTGGACGAGAATATTCCTTGGGAGGACGAAAATGACCTAAATGTTAAACCAATGACACAAATGTACTTATTGGATGCACAAGATTGGTTAAAAACCCTAATTGGAGGAGAATAAGTCTTGGGAGGACGAAAATGAGCTAAATGTTCAACCAATGACACAAAATCACGTATTGGATGCACAAGATTGGTTAAAAACCGTAATTGGACGAGAATAAGCCTTTGGAGGATGAAAATGACCTAAATGTTCAACCAAAGACACAAATGTACTTATTGGATGCACAAAACCCTAATTGGACGAGAATAAGCCTAGGGAGGATGAAAATGACCTAACTGTTCAACAATTGACACAAAATCACTTATTGGATGCACAAGATTGGTTAAAAACCCTAATTGGACGAGAATAAGTCCCTGGAGGACGAAAATGACCTAAATGTTCAACCAATGACACAAAATCACCTATTGGATGCACAAGATTGGTTAAAAACCCTAATTGGACGAGAATCAGCCTTGGGAGGACGAAAATGAACTAAATGTTCAACCACTGACACAAAATCACTTATTGGATGCACAAGATTGGTTAAAAACCCTAATTGGACGAAAAAAATCATTGGGAGGACGAAAATGACCTAAATGTTCAACCAATGACACAAAAGTACTTATTGGATGCACAAGATTGGTTAAAAACCCTAATTGGACGAGAATAAGCCTTGGGAGGACGAAAATGACCTAAATGTTCAAATAATGACACAAAATTACTTATTGGATGCACAAGATTGGTTAAAAACCCTAATTGGACGAGAATAAGCCTAGGGAGGATGAAAATGACCTAAATGTTCAACAATTGACACAAAATCACTTATTGGATGCACAAGATTGGTTAAAAACCCTAATTGGACGAGAATAAGTCCCTGGAGGACGAAAATGACCTAAATGTTCAACCAATGACACAAAATCACCTATTGGATGCACAAGATTGGTTAAAAACCCTAATTGGACGAAAAAAATCATTGGGAGGACGAAAATGACCTAAATGTTCAACCAATGACACAAAAGTACTTATTGGATGCACAAGATTGGTTAAAAACCCTAATTGGACGAGAATAAGCCTTGGGAGGACGAAAATGACCTAAATGTTCAAATAATGACACAAAATTACTTATTGGATGCACAAGATTGGTTAAAAACCCTAATTGGACGAGAATAAGTCCCTGGAGGACGAAAATGACCTAAATGTTCAACCAATGACACAAAATCACCTATTGGATGCACAAGATTGGTTAAAAACCCTAATTGGACGAGAATCAGCCTTGGGAGGACGAAAATGAACTAAATGTTCAACCAATGACACAAAATCACTTATTGGATGCACAAGATTGGTTAAAAACCCTAATTGGACGAAAAAAATCATTGGGAGGACGAAAATGACCTAAATGTTCAACCAATGACACAAAAGTACTTATTGGATGCACATGATTGGTTAAAAACCCTAATTGGACGAGAATAAGCCTTGGGAGGACGAAAATGACCTAAATGTTCAAATAATGACACAAAATTACTTATTGGATGCACAAGATTGGTTAAAAACCCTAATTGGACGAGAATAAGCCTAGGGAGGATGAAAATGACCTAAATGTTCAACAATTGACACAAAATCACTTATTGGATGCACAAGATTGGTTAAAAACCCTAATTGGACGAGAATAAGTCCCTGGAGAACGAAAATGACCTAAATGTTCAACCAATGACACAAAATCACCTATTGGATGCACAAGATTGGTTAAAAACCCTAATTGGACGAGAATAATCCTTGGGAGGACGAAAATGACCTAAATTTTCAACCAATGACACAAAAGTACTTATTGGATGCACAAAACCCAAATTGGACGAGAATAAGCCTAGGGAGGATGAAAATGACCTAAATGTTCAACAATTGACACAAAATCACTTATTGGATGCACAAGATTGGTTAAAAACCCTAATTGGACGAGAATAAGTCCCTGGAGGACGAAAATGACCTAAATGTTCAACCAATGACACAAAATCACCTATTGGATGCACAAGATTGGTTAAAAACCCTAATTGGACGAGAATAATCCTTGGGAGGACGAAAATGACCTAAATTTTCAACCAATGACACAAAAGTACTTATTGGATGCACAAGATTGGTTAAAAACCCTAATTGGACGAGAATAAGCCTTGGGAGGACGAAAATGACCTAAATGTTCAAATAATGACACAAAATTACTTATTGGATGCACAAGATTGGTTAAAAACCCTAATTGGACGAGAATAAGCCTAGGGAGGATGAAAATGACCTAAATGTTCAACAATTGACACAAAATCACTTATTGGATGCACAAGATTGGTTAAAAACCCTAATTGGACGAGAATAAGTCCCTGGAGGACGAAAATGACCTAAATGTTCAACCAATGACACAAAATCACCTATTGGATGCACAAGATTGGTTAAAAACCCTAATTGGACGAAAAAAATCATTGGGAGGACGAAAATGACCTAAATGTTCAACCAATGACACAAAAGTACTTATTGGATGCACAAGATTGGTTAAAAACCCTAATTGGACGAGAATAAGCCTTGGGAGGACGAAAATGACCTAAATGTTCAAATAATGACACAAAATTACTTATTGGATGCACAAGATTGGTTAAAAACCCTAATTGGACGAGAATAAGTCCCTGGAGGACGAAAATGACCTAAATGTTCAACCAATGACACAAAATCACCTATTGGATGCACAAGATTGGTTAAAAACCCTAATTGGACGAGAATCAGCCTTGGGAGGACGAAAATGAACTAAATGTTCAACCAATGACACAAAATCACTTATTGGATGCACAAGATTGGTTAAAAACCCTAATTGGACGAAAAAAATCATTGGGAGGACGAAAATGACCTAAATGTTCAACCAATGACACAAAAGTACTTATTGGATGCACAAGATTGGTTAAAAACCCTAATTGGACGAGAATAAGCCTAGGGAGGATGAAAATGACCTAAATGTTCAACAATTGACACAAAATCACTTATTGGATGCACAAGATTGGTTAAAAACCCTAATTGGACGAGAATAAGTCCCTGGAGGACGAAAATGACCTAAATGTTCAACCAATGACACAAAATCACCTATTGGATGCACAAGATTGGTTAAAAACCCTAATAGGACGAGAATAAGCCTTGGGAGGACGAAAAATGACCTAAATGTTCAACCAATGACACAAATGTACTTATTGGATGCACAAGATTGGTTAAAAACCCTAATTGGACGAGAATAAGCCTTAGGAGGACGAAAATGACCCAAATGTTCAAACAATGACACAAAATCACTTATTGGATGCACAAGATTGGTTAAAAACCCTAATTGGACGAGAATAAGCCTTGGGAGGACGAAAATGACCTAAATGTTCAACCAATGACACAAAATCACTTATTAGATGCACAAGATTGGTTTAAAACCCTAATTGGACGACAATAGGCCTTGGAAGGACGAAAATGACCTGAATGTTCAACCAATGACACAAATGTACTTATTGGATGCACAAGATTGATTAAAAACCCTAATTGGACGAGAATAAGGCTTGGGAGGACGAAAATGACCTAAATGTTCAAACAATTACACAAAATCACTTATTGGATGCACAAGATTGGTTAAAAACCCTAATTGGAAGAGAATAAGCCTTGGGAGGACGAAAATGACCTAAATGTTCAACCAATGACACAAAATCACTTATTGGATGCACAAGATTGGTTAAAAACCGTAATTGGACGAGAATAATCCTTTGGAGGACGAAAATGACCTAAATTTTCAACCAAAGACACAAATGTACTGATTGGATGCACAAAACCCTAATTGGACGAGAATAAGCCTAGGGAGGATGAAAATGACCTAAATGTTCAACAATTGAC
This sequence comes from Cicer chorassanicum, assembly GCA_037974735.1. Classification (NCBI taxonomy): domain Eukaryota; kingdom Viridiplantae; phylum Streptophyta; class Magnoliopsida; order Fabales; family Fabaceae; genus Cicer; species Cicer chorassanicum. The sequence continues at coordinate 37,190 of JBBPBP010000338.1, forward strand.
ACAAAATCACTTATTGGATGCACAAGATTGGTTAAAAACCCTAATTGGACGAGAATAAGCCTCGGGAGGACGAAAATGACCTAAATGTTCAACCAATGACACAAAATCACTTATTGGATGCACAAGATTGGTTAAAAACCCTAATGGGACGAGAATAAGCCTTGGGAGGACAAAAATGACCTAAATGTTCAACCAATGACACAAATGTACTTATTGGATGCACAAGATTGGTTAAAAACCCTAATTGGACGAGAATAAGCCTTGGGATGACGAAAATGACCTAAATGTTCAACCAATGACACAAAATCACTTATTGGATGCACAAGATTGGTTAAAAACCCTAATTGGAGGAGAATAAGCCATGGGAGGACGAAAATGACCTAAATGTTCAAACAATGACAAAATATCACTTATTGGATGCACAAGATTGGTTAAAAACCCTAATTGGACGAGAATAATCCTAGGGAGGACGAAAATGACCTAAATGTTCAACCAATGACACAAAATCACGTATTGGATGCACAAGATTGGTTAAAAACCGTAATTGGACAAGAATAAGCCTTGGGAGGACGAAAATGACCTAAATGTTCAACAAAAGACACAAATGTACTTATTGGATGCACAAGATTGGTTAAAAACCCTAATTGGACGAGAATAAGCCTTGGGAGGACGAAAATGACCTAAATGTTCAACCAATGACACAAAATCACTTATTGGATGCACAAGATTGGTTAAAAACCCTAATTGGACGAGAATAAGCCTTGGGTAGACGAAAATGACCTAAATGTTCAACCAATGACACAAAATCACTTATTGGATGCACAAGATTGGTTAAAAACCCTAATTGGACGAGAATAAGGCTTGGGAGAACGAAAATGACCTAAATATTCAACCAATGACACAAAATCACTAATTGGATGCACAAGATTGGTTAAAAACCCTAATTGGGCGAGAATAAGCCTTGGGAGGACGAAAATGACCTAAATATTCTACCAATGACACAAAATCATTTATTGGATGCACAAGATTGGTTAAAAACCCTAATTGGACGAGAAGAAGCCTTGGGAGGAGGAAAATGACCTAAATATTCTACCAATGACACAAAATCATTTATTGGATGCACAAGATTGGTTAAAAACCCTAATAGGACGAGAATAAGCCTTGGGAGGACGAAAATGACCTAAATGTTCAACCAATGACACAAATGTACTTATTGGATGCACAAGATTGGTTAAAAACCCTAATTGGACGAGAATAAGCCTTAGGAGGACGAAAATGACCCAAATGTTCAAACAATGACACAAAATCACTTATTGGATGCACAAGATTGGTTAAAAACCCTAATTGGACGAGAATAAGCCTTGGGAGGACGAAAATGACCTTAATGTTCATACAATAACACAAAATCACGTATTGGATGCACAAGATTGGTTAAAAACCCTAATTGGACGAGAATAATCCTTGGGAGGACGAAAATGACCTAAATTATCAACCAATGACACAAAATCACTTATTGGATGCACAAGATTGGTTAAAAACCCTAACTGGACGAGAATAATCCTTGGGAGGCAAAAATGACCTAAATGTTCAACCAATGACACAAAAGAACTTATTGGATGCACAAAATTGGTTAAAAACCTTAATTGGACGAGAATAAGCCTTGGGAGGACGAAAATGACCTAAATGTTCAAACGATGGCACAAAATCACTTATTGGATGCACAAGATTGGTTAGAAACCGTAATTGGACGAGAATAAGCCTTGGGAGGACGAAAATGACCTAAATGTTCAGCCAAAGACACAAATGTACTTATTGGATGCACAAGATTGGTTAAAAACCCTAATTGGACGAGAATAAGCCTTGGAAGGACGAAAATCACCTAAATGTTCAACCAATGACACAAATGTACTTATTGGATGCACAAGATTGGTTAAAAACCCTAATTGGACGAGAATAAGCCTTGGGATGACGAAAATGACCTAAATGTTCAACCAATGACACAAAATCACTTATTGGATGCACAAGATTGGTTAAAAACCCTAATTGGAGGAGAATAAGCCTTGGGAAGACGAAAATGACCTAAATGTTCAAACAATGACAAAATATCACTTATTGGATGCACAAGATTGGTTAAAAACCCTAATTGGACGAGAATAACCCTAGGGAGGACGAAAATGAGCTAAATGTTCAACCAATGACACAACATCACGTATTAAATGCACAAGATTGGTTAAAAACCGTAATTGGACGAGAATAAGCCTTGGGAGGACGAAAATGACCTAAATGTTCAACCAAAGACACAAATGTACTTATTGGATGCACAAAACCCTAATTGGACGAGAATAAGCCTAGGGAGGATGAAAATGACCTAAATGTTCAACAATTGACACAAAATCACTTATTGGATGCACAAGATTGGTTAAAAACCCTAATTGGACGAGAATAAGTCCCTGGAGGACGAAAATGACCTAAATGTTCAACCAATGACACAAAATCACCTATTGGATGCACAAGATTGGTTAAAAACCCTAATTGGACGAGAATAAGCCTTGGGAGGACGAAAATGACCTAAATGTTCAACCAATGACACAAAATCACTTATTGGATGCACAAGATTGGTTAAAAGCCCTATTGGGACGAGAATAATCATTGGGAGGACGAAAATGACCTAAATGTTAAACCAATGACACAAAATCACTTATTGGATACACAAGATTGGTTAAAAACCCTAATTGGACGAGAATAATCCTTGGGAGGCAAAAATGACTTAAATGTTCAACCAATGACACAAAAGTACTTATAGGATGCACAAGATTGGTTAAAAACCTTAATTGGACGAGATTAAGCCTTGGGAGGACGAAAATGACCTAAATGTGCAAACTATGGCACAAAATCACTTATTGAATGCACAAGATTGGTTAGAAACCGTAATTGGACGAGAATAAGCCTTGGGAGGACGAAAATGACCTAAATGTTCAACCAAAGACACAAATGTACTTATTGGATGCACAAGATTGGTTAAAAACCCTAATTGGACGAGCATAAGCCTTGGAAGGACGAAAATGACCTAAATGTTCAACCAATGACACAAATGTACTTATTGGATGCACAAGATTGGTTAAAAACCCTAATTGGACGAGAATAAGCCTTGGGATGACGAAAATGACCTAAATGTTCAAACAATGACAAAATATCACTTATTGGATGCACAAGATTGGTTAAAAACCCTAATTGGACGAGAATAATTCTAGGAAGGACGAAAATGACCTAAATGTTCAACCAATGACACAAAATCATGTATTGGATGCACAAGATTGGTTAAAAACCGTAATTGGACAAGAATAAGCCTTGGGAGGACGAAAATGACCTAAATAATCAACCAAAGACACAAATGTACTTATTGGATGCACAAAACCCTAATTAGACGAGAATAAGCCTAGGGAGGATGAAAATGACCTAAATGTTCAACAATTGACACAAAATCACTTATTGGATGCACAAGATTGGTTAAAAACCCTAATTGGACGAGAATAAGTCCCTGGAGGACGAAAATGACCTAAATGTTCAACCAATGACACAAAATCACCTATTGGATGCACAAGATTGGTTAAAAACCCTAATTGAACGAGAATCAGCCATGGGAGGACGAAAATGACCTAAATGTTCAACCAATGACACAAAATCACTTATTGGATGCACAAGATTGGTTAAAAACCCTAATTGGACGAAAAAAATCATTGCGAGGACGAAAATGACCTAAATGTTCAACCAATGACACAAAAGTACTTATTGGATGCACAAGATTGGTTAAAAACCCTAATTGGACGAGAATAAGTCTTGGGAGGACGAAAATGACCCAAATGTTCAAATAATGACACAAAATTACTTATTGGATGCACAAGATTGGTTAAAAACCCTAATTGGACGAGAATAAGCCTAGGGAGGATGAAAATGACCTAAATGTTCAACAATGGACACAAAATCACTTATTGGATGCACAAGATTGGTTAAAAACCCTAATTGGACGACAATAAGTCCCTGGAGGACGAAAATCACCTAAATGTTCAACCAATGACACAAAATCACCTATTGGATGCACAAGATTGGTTTAAAACCGTAATAGGACGAGAATAAGCCTTGGGAGGACGAAAATGACGTAAATGTTCAACCAATGACACAAATGTACTTATTGGATGCACAAGATTTGTTAAAAACCCTAATTGGATGAGAATAAGCCTTGGGAGGACGAAAATGACCTAAATGTTCAAACAATGACACAAAATCACTTATTGGATGCACAAGATTGGTTAAAAACCCTAATTGGACGAGAATAATCCTTGGGAGGACGTAAATGACCTAAATTATCAACCAATAACACAAAAGTACTTATTGGATGCACAAGATTGGTTAAAAACCCTAATTGGACGAGAATAAGCCTTAGGAGGACGAAAATGACCTAAATGTTCAAACAATGACACAAAATCACGTATTGGATGCACAAGATTGGTTAAAAACCCTAATTGGACGAGAATAATCCTTGGGAGGACGAAAATGACCTAAATTATCAACCAATGACACAAAAGTACTTATTGGATGCACAAGATTGGTTAAAAACCCTAATTGGACGAGAATAAGCCTTGGGAGGACGAAAATGACCTAAATGTTCAAACAATGACACAAAATCACTTATTGGATGCACAAGATTGGTTAAAAACCCAAATTGGACGAGAATATGCACTGGGAAGACGAAAATGACCTAAATGTTCAACCAATGACACAAAATCACTTATTGGATGCACAAGATTGGTTAAAAACCCTAATTGGACGAGAATAAGCCTTGGGAGGACAAAAATGACCTAAATGTTCAACCAATGACACATATGTACTTATTGGATGCACAAGATTGGTTAAAAACCCTAATTGGACGAGAATAAGCCTTGGGTGGACGAAAATCACCTGAATGTTCAACCAATGACACAAATGTACTTATTGGATGCACAAGATTGGTTAAAAACCCTAATTGGACGAGAATAAGCCTTGGGAGGACGAAAATGACCTAAATGTTCAAACAATGACACAAAATCACTTATTGGATGCACAAGATTGGTTAAAAACCCTAATTGGACGAGAATAATCCTTGGGAGAACGAAAATGGCCTAAATGTTCAACCAATGACACAAAAGTACTTATTGGAGGCACAACATTGGTTAAAAACCCTAATTGGACGAGAATAAGCCTTGGGAGAACGAAAATGACCTAAATGTTCAAACAATGACACAAAATCACTAATTGGATACACAAGATTGGTTCAAAACCCTAATTGAACGAGAATAAGCCTAGGGAGGACGAAAATGACCTAAATGTTCAACCAATGACACAAAATCACTTATTGGATGCACAAGATTGGTTAAAAACCCTAATTGGACGAGAATAAGCCTTGGGAGGACGAAAATGACTCAAATGTTCAAACAATGACACAAAATCACTTATTGGATGCATAAGATTGGTTAAAAACCCTAATTGGACGAGAATAAGCCTTGGGAGGACGAAAATGACCTAAATGTTCAACCAATGACACAAAATCACTTATTAGATGCACAAGATTGGTTAAAAACCCTAATTGGAGGAGAATAAGCCTTGGGAGGACGAAAATGACCCAAATGTTCAAACAATGACACAAAATCACTTATTGGATGCACAAGATTGGTTAAAAACCCTAATTGGACGAGAATAAGCCTTGGGAGGACGAAAATGACCCAAATGTTCAACCAATGACACAAAATCACTTATTGGATGCACAAGATTGGTTAAAAACTCTAATTGGACGAGAATAAGCCTTGGGAGGACGAAAATGACCTAAATGTTCAACCAATGACACAAAATCACTTATTGGATGCACAAGATTGGTTAAAAACCCTAATTGGACGAGAATAAGCCTTGGGGGGACGAAAATGACCTAAATGTTCAACCAATGACACAAAATCACTTATTGGATGCACAAGATTTGTTAAAAAACCTAATTGGACGAGAAAAAGCCTTGGGAGGACGAAAATGACCTAAATGTTCAACCAATGACACAAAATCACTTATTGGATGCACAAGATTGGTTAAAAACCCTAATTGGACGAGAATAAGCCTTGGGAGGACGAAAATGACCTAAATGTTCAACCAATGACACAAATGTACTTATTGGATGCACAAGATTGCTTAAAAACCCTAATTAATCGAGAATAAGCCTTGGGAGGACGAAAATGACCTAAATGTTCAACCAATGACACAAAATCACTTATTGGATGCACAAGATTGGTTAAAAACCCTAATTGGACGAGAATAAGCCTTGGGAGGACGAAAATGACCTAAATGTTCAACCAATGACACAAATGTACTTATTGGATGCACAAAATTGGTTAAAAACCCTAATTGGAGGAGAATATGCCTTGGGAGGACGAAAATAACCTTAATGTTCAAACAATGACACAAAATCACTTATTGGATGCACAAGATTGGTTAAAAACCCTAATTGGACGAGAATAAGCCTTGGGATGACGAAAATGACCTAAATGTTCAACCAATGACACAAATGTACTTATTGGATGCACAAGATTGGTTAAAAACCCTAATTGGACGAGAATAAGCCTTGGGAGGACGAAAATGACCTAAATGTTCAACCAATGACACAAAATCACTTATTGGATGCACAAGATTGGTTAAAAACCCTAATTGGACGAGAATAAGCCTAAGGAGGACAAAAATGACATAAATGTTCAACCAATGACAAAAATGTACTTATTGGATGCACAAGATTGGTTAAAAACCCTAATTGGACGAGAATAAGCCTAAGGAGGACGAAAATGACCTAAATGTTCAACCAATGACACAAATGTACTTATTGGATGCACAAGATTGGTTAAAAACCCTAATTGGACTAGAAAAAGCCTTAAGAGGACGAAAATGACCTAAATGTTCAACCAATGACACAAATGTACTTATTGGATGCACAAGATTGGTTAAAAACCCTAATTGGACGAGAATAAGCCTTGGGAGGACGAAAATGACCTAAATGTTCAACCAATGACACAAAATCACTTATTGGATGCACACGATTGGTTAAAAACCCTAATTGGAGGAGAATAAGCCTTGGGAGGACGAAAATGACCGAAATGTTCAACCAATAATACAAAATCACTTATTGGATGCACAAGTTTGGTTAAAAACCCTAATTGGACGAGAATAAGCCTTGGGAGGACGAAAATGACCTAAATGTTCAACCAATGACACAAAATCACTTATTGGATGCACAAGATTGGTTAAAAACCCTAATTGGACGAGAATAAGCCTTGGGAGGACGAAAATGACCTAAATGTTCAACCAATGACACAAAATCACTTATTGGATGCACAAGATTGGTTAAAAACCCTACTTGGGCGAGAATAAGCCTTGGGAGGACGAAAATGACCTAAATGTTCAACCAATGACACAAAATCACTTATTGGATGCACAAGATTGGTTAAAAACCCTAATTGGACGAGAATAAGCCTTGGGAGGACGAAAATGACCTAAATGTTCAACCAATGACACAAAATCACTTATTGGATGCACAAGATTGGTTAAAAACCCTAATTGGACGAGAATAAGCCTTGGGAGGACGAAAATGACCTAAATGTTCAACCAATGACACAAAATCACTTATTGGATGCACAAGATTGGTTAAAAACCCTAATTGGACGAGAATAAGCCTTGGGAGGACGAAAATGACCTAAATGTTCAACCAATGACACAAATGTACTTATTGGATGCACAAGATTTGTTAAAAACCCTAATTGGACTAGAATAAGCCTTGGGAGGACGAAAATGACCTAATTGTTCAACCAATGACACAAATGTACTTATTGGATGCACAAGATTGGTTAAAAACCCTAATTGGACGAGAATAAGCCTTGGGAGGACGAAAATGACCTAAATGTTCAACCAATGACACAAAATCACTTATTGGATGCACAAGATTGGTTAAAAACCCTAATTGGACGAGAATAAGCCTTGGGAGGACGAAAATGACCTAAATGTTCAACCAATGACACAAATGTACTTATTGGATGCACAAGATTGGTTAAAACCCCTAATTGGACGACAATAAGCATTGGGAGGACGAAAATGACCTAAATGTTCAACCAATGACAGAAATATACTTTTTGGATGCACAAGATTGGTTAAAAACCCTCATTGGACGAGAAAAAGCCTAAGGAGGACGAAAATGACCTAAATGTTCAACCAATGACACAAAATCACTTATTGGATGCACAAGATTGGTTAATAACCCTAATTGGACGAGAATAAGCCTTGGGAGGACGAAAATGACCTAAATGTTCAACCAATGACACAAATGTATTATTGGATGCACAACATTGGTTAAAAACCCTAATTGGACGAGAATAAGCCTTGGGAGGAACGAAAACGACCTAAATGTTCAACCAATGACACAAAATCAATTATTGGATGCACAAGATTGGTTAAAACCCTAATTGGACGAGAATAAGCATTGGGAGGACGAAAATGACCTAAATGTTCAACCAATGACACAAAATCACTTATTGGATGCACAAGATTGGTTAAAACCCCTAATTGGACGAGAATAAGCCTAGCGAGGACGAAAATGATCTAAATGTTCAACCAATGACACAAAATCACTTATTGGATGCACAAGATTGGTTAAAAACCCTAATTGGACGCGAATAAGCTTTAGGAGGACGAAAATGACGTAAATGTTCAACCAATGATACAAATGTACTTATTGGATGCAAAAGATTGGTTAAAAACCCTATTGGACGAGAATAAGCCTTGGGAGGACGAAAATGACCTAAATGTTCAACCAATGACACAAATGTACTTATTGGATGCAAAAGATTGGTTAAAAACCCTAATTGGACGAGAATAAGCCTTGAGATGACGAAAATGACCTAAATGTTCAACCAATGACACAAAATCACTTATTGGATGCACAAGATTGGTTAAAAACCCTAATTGGACGAGAATAAGCATTGGGAGGACGAAAATGACCTAAATGTCCAACCAATGACACAAATGTACTTATTGGATGCACAAGATTGGTTAAAAACCCTAATTGGATGAGAATAAGCCTAGGGAGGACGAAAATGACCTAAATGTTCAACCAATGACACAAATGTACTTATTGGATGCACAAGATTGGTTAAAACCTCTAATTGGACGAGAATAAGCCTAGGGAGGACGAAAATGACCTAAATGTTCAACCAATGACACAAAATCACTTATTGGATGCACAAGATTGGTTAAAAACCCTAATTGGACGAGAATAAGCCTTGGGAGGACTAAAATGACCTAAAGGTTCAACCAATGACACAAAATCACTTATTGGATGCACAAGATTGGTTAAAAACCCTAATTGGACGAGAATAAGCCTTGGGAGGACGAAAATGACCTAAATGTTCAACCAATGACACAAATGTACTTATTGGATGCACAAGATTGGTTAAAAACCTTAATTGGACGAGAATAAGCGTTGGGAGGACGAAAATGACCTAAATGTTCAACCAATGACACAAATGTACTTATTGGATGCACAAGATTGGTTAAAAACCCTAATTGGACGAGAATAAGCCTTGGGAGGACGAAAATGACCTAAATGTTCAACCAATGACACAAAATCAATTATTGGATGCACAAGATTGGTAAAAAACCCTAATTGGACGAGAATAAGCCTTGGGAGGACGAAAATGACCTAAATGTTCAACCAATGACACAAAATCACTTATTGGATGCACAAGATTGGTTAAAAACCCTAATTGGACGAGAATAAGCCTAGGGAGGACAAAAACGACCTAAATGTTCAACCAATGACACAAATGTACTTATTGGATGCACAAGATTGGTTAAAAACCCTAATTGGACGAGAATAAGCCTTGGGAGGACGAAAATGACCTAAATGTTCAACCAATGACACAAAATCACTTATTGGATGCACAAGATTGGTTAAAAACCCTAATTGGACGAGAATAAGCCTTGGGAGGACGAAAATGACCTAAATGTTCAATGTATGGCACAAAATCACTTATTGGATGCACAATATTTGTTAGAAACCCTAATTGGACGAGAATAAGCCTAGGGAGGACGAAAAGGACCTAAATGTTCAACCAATGACACAAAATCGCTTATTGGATGCACAAGATTGGTTAAAAACCCTAATTGGACGAGAATAAGCCTTGGGAGGACGAAAATGACCTAAATGTTCAACCAATGACACAAATGTACTTATTGGATGCAAAAGATTGGTTAAAAACCCTAATTGGACGAGAATAAGCCTTGAGAGGACGAAAATGACCTAAATGTTCAACCAATGACACAAAATCACTTATTGGATGCACAAGATTGGTTAAAAAACCCTAATTGGACGAGAATAAGCATTGGGAGGACGAAAATGACCTAAATGTCCAACCAATGACACAAATGTACTTATTGGATGCACAAGATTGGTTAAAAACCCTAATTGGATGAGAATAAGCCTAGGGAGGACGAAATTGACCTAAATGTTCAACCATTGACACAAAATCACTTATTGGATGCACAAGATTGGTTAAAAAACCCTAATTGGACGAGAATAAGCATTGGGAGGACGAAAATGACCTAAATGTTCAACCAATGACACAAAATCAATTATTAGATGCACAAGATTGGTTAAAACCCTAATTGGACGAGAATAAGCATTGGGAGGACGAAAATGACCTAAATGTTCAACCAATGACACAAATGTACTTATTCGATGCAAAAGATTGGTTAAAACCCCTAATTGGACGAGAATAAGCCTAGGGAGGACGAAAATGATCTAAATGTTCAACCAATGACACAAAATCACTTATTGGATGCACAAGATTGGTTAAAAACCCTAATTGGACGAGATTAAGCTTTAGGAGGACGAAAATGACCTAAATGTTCAACCAATGACACAAATGTACTTATTGGATGCACAAGATTGGTTAAAAACCCTAATTGGACGAGAATAAGCCTTGGGAGGACGAAAATGACCTAAATGTTCAACCAATGACACAAAATCACTTATTGGATGCACAAGATTGGTTAAAAACCCTAATTGGACGAGAATAAGCCTTGGGAGGACGAAAATGACCTAAATGTTCAACCAATGACACAAATGTACTTATTGGATGCAAAAGATTGGTTAAAAACCCTAATTGGACAAGAATAAGCCTTGGGAGGACGAAAATAACCTAAATGTTCAAACAATGACACAAAATCACTTATTGGATGCACAAGATTGGTTCAAAACCCTAATTGAACGAGAATAAGCCTAGGGAGGACGAAAATGACCTAAATGTTCAACCAATGACACAAATGTACTTATTGGAGGCACAAAACCTTAATTGGACGAGAATAAGCCTAGGGAGGATGAAAATGACCTAAATGTTCAACAATTGACACAAAATCACTTATTGGATGCACAAGATTGCTTAAAAACCCTAATTGGACGAGAATTAGTCCTTGGAGGACGAAAATGACCTAAATGTTCAACCAATGACACAAAATCACCTATTGGATAAACAAGATTGGTTAAAAACCCTAATTGGACGAGAATAAGCCTTGGGAGGACGAAAATGACCTAAATGTTCAACCAATGACACAAAATCACTTATTGGATGCACAAGATTGGTTAAAAACCCTAATGGGACGAGAATAATCATTGGGAGGACAAAAATGACCTAAATGTTCAACCAATGACACAAAAGTACTTATTGGATGCACAAGATTGGTTAAAAACCCTAATTGGACGAGAATAAGCCTTGGGATGACAAAAATGACCTAAATGTTCAACCAATGACACAAAATCACTTATTGGATGCACAAGATTATTTAAAAACCCTAATTGGAGGAGAATAACCCTTGGGAGGACGAAAATGACCTAAATGTTCAAACAATGACAAAATATCACTTATTGGATGCACAAGATTGGTTAAAAACCCTAATTGGACGAGAATAATCCTAGGGAGGACGAAAATGACCTAAATGTTCAACCAATGACACAAAAACACGTATTGGATGCACAAGATTGGTTAAAAACCGTAATTGGACAAGAATAAGCCTTGGGAGGACGAAAATGACCTAAATGTTCAACCAAAGACACAAATGTACTTATTGGATGCACAAAACCCTAATTGGGCGAGAATAAGCCTAGGGAGGATGAAAATGACCTAAATGTTCAACAATTGACACAAAATCACTAATTGGATGCACAAGATTGGTTAAAAACCCTAATTGGACGAAAATCAGCCTTGGGAGGACGAAAATGACCTAAATGTTCAACCCATGACACAAAATCACTTATTGGATGCACAAGATTGGTTAAAAACCCTAATTGGATGAAAAAAATCATTGGGAGGACGAAAATGACCTAAATGTTCAACCAATGACACAAAAGTACTTATTGGATGCACAAGATTCGTTAAAAACCCTAATTGGACGAGAATAAGCCTTGGGAGGACGAAAATGACCTAAATGTTCAAATAATGACACAAAATTACTTATTGGATGCACAAGATTGGTTAAAAACCCTAATTGGACGAGAATAAGCCTAGGGAGGATGAAAATGACCTAAATGTTCAACAATTGACACAAAATCACTTATTGGATGCACAAGATTGGTTAAAAACCCTAATTGGACGAGAATAAGTCCCTAGAGGACGAAAATGACCTAAATGTTCAACCAATGACACAAAATCACCTATTGGATGCACAAGATTGGTTAAAAACCCTAATTGGACGAGAATAAGCCTTGGGAGGACGAAAATGACCTAAATGTTCAAAAAATGACACAAAAGTACTTATTGGATGCACAAGATTGGTTAAAAACCCTAATTGGACGAGAATAAGCCTTGGGAGGACGAAAATGACCTAAATGTTCAAACAATGACACAAAATCACTTATTGGATGCACAAGATTGGTTAAAAACCCTATTTGGACGAGAATAAGCCTTGGGAGGACGAAAATGACCTAAATGTTCAAACAATGACACAAAATCACTTATTGGATGCACAAGATTGGTTAAAAACCCTAATTGGACGAGAATAAGCCTTGGGAGGACGAAAATGACCTAAATGTTCAACCAATGACACAAATGTACTTATCGGATGCACAAGTTTGGTTAAAAACCCTAATTGGACGAGAATAAGCCTTGGGAGGACGAAAATGACCTAAATGTTCAACCAATGACACAAATGTACTTATTGGATGCACAAGATTGGTTAAAAACCCTAATTGGACGAGAATAAGCCTTGGGAGGACGAAAATGACCTAAATGTTCAACCAATGACACAAAATCACTTATTAGATGCACAAGATTGGTTAAAAACCCGAATTGGACGAGAATAAGCCTTGGGATGACAAAAAGGACCTAAATATTCAACCAATGACACATAATCACTTATTGGATGCACAAGATTGGTTAAAAACCCTAATTGGGCGAGAATAAGCCTTGCGAGGACGAAAATGACCTAAATGTTCAACCAATGACACAAAATCACTTATTGGATGCACAAGATTGGTTAAAAACCCTAATTGGACGAGAATAAGCCTTGGGATGACGAAAATGACCTAAATGTTCAACCAATGACACAAAATCACTTATTGGATGCACAAGATTGGTTAAAAACCCTAATTGGACGAGAATAAGCCTTGGGAGGACGAAAATGTTCAAACAATGACACAAAATCACTTATTGGAAGCACAAGATTGGTTTAAAACCCTAATTGGACGAGAATAAACCTTAGGAAGACGAAAATGACCTAAATGTTCAACCAATGACACAAAATCACTTATTGGATGCAGCAGATTGGTTAAAAACCCTAATTGGACGAGAATAAGCCTTGGGAGGACGAAAATGACCTAAATGTTCAACCAATGACACAAAATCAATTACTGAATGCACAAGATTGATTAAAAACCCTTATTGGACGAGAATAAGCCTTGTTAGGACGAAAATGACCTAAATGTTCAACCAATGACACAAAATCACTTATTGGATGCACAAGATTGGTTAAAAACCCTAATTGGACGAGAATAAGCCTTGGGAGGACGAAAATGACCTAAATGTTCAACCAATGACACAAAATCACTTATTGGATGCACAAGATTGGTTAAAAACCCTAATTGGAGGAGAATAAGCCATGGGAGATCGAAAATGACCTAAATGTTCAACCAATGACACAAAATCACTTATTAGATGCACAAGATTGGTTGAAAACCCTAATTGGACGAGAATAAGCCTTGGGAGGACGAAAATGACCTAAATGTTCAACCAATGACACAAATGTACTTATTGGATACACAAGATTGGTTAAAAACCTTAACTGGACGAGAATAAGCCTTGGGAGGACGAAAATGACCTAAATGTTCAACCAATGACACAAAATCACTTATTGGATGCACAAGATTGGTTAAAAACCCTAATTGGACGAGAATAAGCCTTGGGAGGACGAAAATGACCTAAATGTTCAACCAATGACACAAATGTACTTATTGGATGCAAAAGATTGGTTAAAAACCCTAATTGAATGGGAATAAGCCTTGGGAGGACGAAATTGACCTAAATGTTCAACCAATGGCACAAAATCACTTATTGGATGCACAAGATTGGTTAAAAACCCTAATTGGACGAGAATAAGCCTTGGGAGGACGAAAATGACCTAAATGTTCAACCAATGACACAAATGTACTTATTGGATGCACAAGATTGGTTAAAAACCCTAATTGGACGAGAATAAGCCTTGGGAGGACGAAAATGACCTAAATGTTCAACCAATGACACAAAATCACTTATTGGATGCACAAGATTGGTTAAAAACCCTAATTGGACGAGAATAACCCTTGGGGGGACGAAAATGACCTAAATGTTCAACAAATGACACAAAATCACTTATTGGATGCACAAGATTGGTTAAAAACCCTAATTGGACGAGAATAAGCCTTGGGAGGACGAAAATGACCTAAATGTTCAACCAATGACACAAATGTACTTATCGGATGCACAAGATTGGTTAAAAACCCTAATTGGACGAGAATAAGCCTTGGGAGGACGAAAATGACCTAAATGTTCAACCAATTACACAAATGTACTTATTGGATGCACAAGATTGGTTAAAAACCCTAATTGGATGAGAATAAGCGTTGGGAAGACTAAAATGACCTAAATGTTCAATCAATGACACAAATGTACTTATTGGATGCACAAGATTGGTTAAAAACCCTAATTGGACGAGAATAAGCCTTGGGAGGACGAAAATGACCTAAATGTTCAACCAATGACACAAAATCACTTATTGGATGCACAAGATTGGTTAAAAACCCTAATTGGACGAGAATAAACCTTGGGAGGACGAAAATGACCTAAATGTTCAACCAATGACACAAATGTACTTATTGGATGCACAAGATTGGTTAAAAACCCTAATTGGACGAGAATAAGCCTTGGGAGGACGAAAATGACCGAAATGTTCAACCAATGACACAAAATCACTTATTGGATGCACAAGATTGGTTAAAAACCCTAATTGGAAGAGAATAAGCCTAGGGAGGACGAAAATGACCTAAATGTTCAACCAATGACACAAAATCACGTATTGGATGCACAAGATTGGTTAAAAACCGTAATTGGACGAGAATAAGCCTTGGGAGGACGAAAATGACCTAAATGTTCAACCAAAGACACAAATGTACTTATTGGATGCACAAAACCCTAATTGGACGAGAATAAGCCTAGGGAGGATGAAAATGACCTAAATGTTCAACCAATGACACAAATGTACTTATTGGATGCACAAGATTGGTTAAAAACCCTAATTGGACGAGAATAAGCCTTGGGAGGACGAAAATGACCTAAATGTTCAACCAATGACACAAAATCACTTATTGGATGCACAAGATTGGTTAAAACCCCTAATTGGACGAGAATAAACCTTATGAGGACGAAAATGACCTAAATGTTCAACCAATGACACAAAATCACTTATTGGATGCACAAGATTGGTTAAAAACCCTAATTGGACGAGAATAAGCATTGGGAGGACGAAAATGACCTAAATGTTCAACCAATGACACAAATGTACTTATTGGATGCACAAGATTGGTTAAAAAACCTAATTATACGAGAATAAGCCTTGGGAGGACGAAAATGACCTAAATGTTCAACCAATGACACAAAATAACTTATTGGATGCACAAGATTGGTTAAAAACCCTAATTGGACGAGAATAAGCCTAGGGAGGACGAAAATGACCTAAATGTTCAACCAATGACACAAAATCACTTATTGGATGCACAAGATTGGTTAAAAACCCCAATTGGACGAGAATAAGCCTTGGGAGGACGAAAATGACCTAAATGTTCAAACAATGACACAAAATCACTTATTGGATGCACAAGATTGGTTAAAAACCCTAATTGGACGAGAATAAGCCTTGGGAGGACGAAAATGTCCTAAATGTTCAAACAATGACACAAAATCACTTATTGGATGCACAAGATTGGTTAAAAACCCTAATTGGACGAGAATAAGCCTAGGGAGGACGAAAATGACCTAAATGTTCAACCAATGACACAAAATCACGTATTGGATGCACAAGATTGGTTAAAAACCGTAATTGGACGAGAATAAGCCTTGGGAGGACGAAAATGACCTAAATATTCAACCAAAGACACAAATGTACTTATTGGATGCACAAAACCCTAATTGGACGAGAATAAGCCTTGGGAGGACGAAAATGACCTAAATGTTCAACGAATGACACAAATGTACTTATTGGATGCACAAGATTGGTTAAAAACCCTAATTGGACGAGAATAAGCCTTGGGAGGACGAAAATGACCTAAATGTTCAACCAACGACACAAAATCACTTATTGGATGCACAAGATTGGTAAAAAACCCTAATTGGACGAGAATAAGCCTTGGGAGGACGAAAATGACCTAATTGTTCAACCAATGACACAAAATCACTTATTGGATGCACAAGATTGGTTAAAAACCCTAATTGGACGAGAATAAGCCTTGGGAGGACGAAAATGACCTAAATGTTCAACCAATGACACAAATGTACTTATTGGATGCACAAGATTGGTTAAAAACCCTAATTGGACGAGAATAAGCCTTGGGAGGACGAAAATGACCTAAATGTTCAACCAATGACACAAATATTCTTATTGGATGCACAAGATTGGTTAAAAACCCTAATTGGACGAGAATAAGCCTTGGGAGGACGAAAATGACCTAAATGTTCAACCAATGACACAAAATCACTTATTGGATGCACAAGATTGGTTAAAAACCCTAATAGCACGAGAATAAGCATTGGGAGGACGTAAATGACCTAAATGTTCAACCAATGACACAAATGTACTTATTGGATGCACAAGATTGGTTAAAAACCCTAATTGGACGAGAATAAGCCTTGGGAGGACGAAAATGACCTAAATGTTCAACCAATGACACAAATGTACTTATTGGATGAACAAGATTGGTTAAAAACCCTAATTGGATGAGAATAAGCCTTGGGAGGACGAAAATGACCTAAATGTTAAACCAATGACACAAATGTACTTATTGGATGCACAAGATTGGTTAAAAACCCTAATTGGACGAGAATAAGCCTTGGGAGGACGAGAATGACCTAAATGTTCAACCAATGACACAAATGTACTTATTGGATGCACAAGATTGGTTAAAAACCCTAATTGGACGAGAATAAGCCTTGGGAGGACGAAAATGACCTAAATGTTCATCCAATGACACAAAATCACTTATTGGATGCACAAGATTGGTTAAAAACTCTAGTTGGACGAGAATAAGCCTAGGGAGGACGAAAATGACCTAAATGTTCAACCAATGACACAAATGTACTTATTGGATGCACAAGATTGGTTAAAAACCCTAATTGGACGAGAATAAGCCTTGGGAGGACGAAAATGACCTAAATGTTCAACCAATGACACAAAATCACTTATTGGATGCACAAGATTGGTTAAAAACCCTAATTGGACGAGAATAAGCTTTGGGATGACAAAAATGACCTAAATGTTCAACCAATGACACAAATGTACTTATTGGATGCACAAGATTGGTTAAAAACCCTAATTGGACGAGAATAAGCCTTGGGATGACGAAAATGACCTAAATGTTCAACCAATGACACAAAATCACTTATTGGATGCACAAGATTGGTTAAAGACCCTAATTGGAGGAGAATAAGCTTTGGGAGGACGATAATGACCTAAATGTTCAACCAATGACACAAAATCACTTATTGGATGCACAAGATTAGTTAAAAACCCTAATTGGACAAGAATAAGCTTAGGGAGGACGAAAATGACCTAAATGTTCAACCAATGACACAAATGTACTAATTGGATGCACAAAACCCTAATTGGACGAGAATAAGCCTAGGGAGGACGAAAATGACCTAAATGTTCAACCAATGACACAAAATCACTTATTGGATGCACAAGATTTGTTAAAAACCCTAATTGGACGAGAATAAGCCTAGGGAGGACGAAAATGACCTAAATGTTCAACCAATGACACAAATGTTTTTATTGGATGCACAAGATTGGTTAAAAACCCTAATTGGACGAGAATAAGCCTTGGGAGGACGAAAATGACCTAAATGTTCAACCAATGACACAAATGTACTTATTGGATGCACAAGATTGGTTAAAAACCCTAATTGGACGAGAATAAGCCTTGGGAGGACGAAAATGACCTAAATGTTCAACCAATGACACAAAATACCTTATTGGATGCACAAGATTGGTTAAAAACCCTAATTGGACGAGAATAAGCCTTGGGAGGACGAAAATGACCTAAATGTTCAACCAATGACACAAAATCACTTATTGGATGCACAAGATTGGTTAAAAACCCTAATTGGACGAGAATAAGCCTTGGGTAGACGAAAATGACCTAAATGTTCAACCAATGACACAAAATCACTTATTGGATGCACAAGATTGGTTAAAAACCCTAATTGGACGAGAATAAGCCTAGGGAGGACGAAAATGACCTAAATGTTCAACCAATGACACAAAATCGCTAATTGGATGCACAAGATTGTTTAAAAACCCTAATTGGAGGAGAATAAGCCTTGGGAGGACGAAAATGACCTAAACGTTCAACCGATGACACAAATGTACTTATTGGATGCACAAGATTGGTTAAAAACCCTAATTGGACGAGAATAAGCCTATGGAGGATAAAAATGACCTAAATGTTCAACCAATGACACAAATGTACTTATTGGATGCACAAGATTGGTTAAAAACCCTAATTGGACGAGAATAAGCCTTGGGAGGACGAAAATGACCTAAATGTTCAACCAATGACACAAAATCACTTATTGGATGCACAAGATTGGTTAAAAACCCTAATTGGACGAGAATAAGCCTTGGGAGGACGAAAATGACCTAAATGTTCAACCAATGACACAAATGTACTTATTGGATGCAAAAGATTGGTTAAAAACCCTAATTGGACGAGAATAAGCCTTGGGAGGACGAAAATGACTTAAATGATTAACCCATGACACAAATGTACTTATTGGATGCACAAGATTGGTTCAAAACCCTAATTGGACGAGAATAAGCCTTGGGAGGACAAAAATGACATAAATGTTCAACCAATGACACAAAATCATTTATTGGATGCACAAGATTGGTTAAAAACCCTAATTGGACGAGAATAAGCCTTGGGAGGACGAAAATGACCTAAATGTTCAACCAATGACACAAAATCACTTATTGGATGCACAAGATTGGTTAAAAACCCTAATTGGACGAGAATAAGCCTTGGGAGGACGAAAATGACCTAGATGTTCAACCAATGACACAAATGTACTTATTGGATGCACAAAATTGGTTAAAAACCCTAATTGGACGAGAATAAGTCTTGGGAGGACGAAAATGACCTAAATGTTCAACCAATGACACAAAATCACTTATTGGATGCACAAGATTAGTTAAAAACCCTAATTGGACGAGAATAAGCCTAGGGAGGACGAAAATGACCTAAATGTTCAACCAATGACACAAATGTACTAATTGGATGCACAAAACCCTTATTGGACGAGAATAAGCCTAGGGAGAACGAAAATGACCTAAATGTTCAACCAATGACACAAATGTACTTATTGGATGCACAAGATCGCTTAAAAACCCTAATTGGACGAGAATAAGCCTTGGGAGGACGAAAATGACCTAAATGTTCAAACAATGACACAAAATCACTTATTGGATGCACAAGATTGGTTAAAAACCCTAATTGGACGAGAATAAGCCTTGGGAGGACGAAAATGACCTAAATGTTCAACCAATGACACAAAATCACTTATTGGATGCACAAGATTGGTTAAAAACCCTAATTGGACGAGAATAAGCTTTGGGAGGACGAAAATGACCTAAATATTCAACCAATGACACAAAATCACTTATTGGATGCACAAGATTGGTTAAAAACCCTAATTGGACGAGAATAAGCCTTGGGAGGACGAAAATGACCTAAATGTTCAAACAATGACACAAAATCACTTATTGGATGCACAAGATTGGTTAAAAACCCTAATTGGACGAGAATAAGCCTTGGGAGAACGAAAATGGCCTAAATGTTCAACCAATGACACAAAAGTACTTATTGGAGGCACAACATTGGTTAAAAACCCTAATTGGACGAGAATAAGCCTTGGGAGAACGAAAATGACCTAAATGTTCAAACAATGACACAAAATCACTAATTGGATACACAAGATTGGTTCAAAACCCTAATTGAACGAGAATAAGCCTAGGGAGGACGAAAATGACCTAAATGTTCAACCAATGACACAAAATCACTTATTGGATGCACAAGATTGGTTAAAAACCCTAATTGGACGAGAATAAGCCTTGGGAGGACGAAAATGACTCAAATGTTCAAACAATGACACAAAATCACTTATTGGATGCACAAGATTGGTTAAAAACCCTAATTGGACGAGAATAAGCCTTGGGAGGACGAAAATGACCTAAATGTTCAACCAATGACACAAATGTACTTATTGGATGCAAAAGATTGGTTAAAAACCCTAATTGGACAAGAATAAACCTTGGGAGGACGAAAATAACCTAAATGTTCAAACAATGACACAAAATCACTTATTGGATGCACAAGATTGGTTCAAAACCCTAATTGAACGAGAATAAGCCTAGGGAGGACGAAAATGACCTAAATGTTCAACCAATGACACAAATGTACTTATTGGAGGCACAAAACCTTAATTGGACGAGAATAAGCCTAGGGAGGATGAAAATGACCTAAATGTTCAACAATTGACACAAAATCACTTATTGGATGCACAAGATTGCTTAAAAACCCTAATTGGACGAGAATTAGTCCTTGGAGGACGAAAATGACCTAAATGTTCAACCAATGACACAAAATCACCTATTGGATGCACAAGATTGGTTAAAAACCCTAATTGGACGAGAATAAGCCTTGGGAGGACGAAAATGACCTAAATGTTCAACCAATGACACAAAATCACTTATTGGATGCACAAGATTGGTTAAAAACCCTAATGGGACGAGAATAATCATTGGGAGGACAAAAATGACCTAAATGTTCAACCAATGACACAAAATTACTTATTGGATGCACAAGATTGGTTAAAAACCTTAATTGGACGAGAATAAGCCTTGGGAGGACGAAAATGACCTAAATGTTCAAACTATTGCACAAAATCACTTATTGGATGCACAAGATTGGTTAGAAACCGTAATTGGACGAGAATAAGCCTTTGGAGGACGAAAATGACCTAAATGTTCAACCAAAGACACAAATGTACTTATTGGATGCACAAGATTGGTTAAAAACCGTAATTGGACGAGCATAAGCCTTGGAAGGACGAAAATGACCTAAATGTTCAACCAATGACACAAAAGTACTTATTGGATGCACAAGATTGGTTAAAAACCCTAATTGGACGAGAATAAGCCTTGGGAGGACGAAAATGACCTAAATGTTCAAACAATGACACAAAATCACTTATTGGATGCACAAGATTGGTTAAAAACCCTAATTGGACAAGAATAAGCCTTGGGAGGACGAAAATGACATAAATGTTCAACCAATGACACAAAATCACTTATTGGATGCACAAGATTGGTTAAAAACCCTAATTGGACGAGAATAAGCATTGGGAGGACGAAAGTGACCTAAATGTTCAACCAATGACACAAATGTACTTATTGGATGCACAAGATTGGTTAAAAACCCTAATTGGACGAGAATAAGCCTAGGGAGGACGAAAATGACCTAAATGTTCAACCAATGACACAAATGTACTTATTGGATGCACAAGATTGGTTAAAAACCCTAATTGGACGAGAATAAGCCTTGGGAGGACGAAAATGACCTAAATGTTCGACAAATGGCACAAAATCACTTATTGGATGCACAAGATTGGTTAAAAACCCTAATTGGACGAGAATAAGCCTAGGGAGGACGAAAATGACCTAAATGTTCAACCAATGACACAAATGTACTTATTGGATGCACAAGATTGGTTAAAAACCCTAATTGGACGAGAATAAGCCTTGGGAGGACGAAAATGACCTAAATGTTCAACCAATGACACAAAATCACTTATTGGAAGCACAAGATTGGTTAAAAACCCTAATTGGACGAGAATAAGCCTTGGGAGTACGAAAGTGACCTAAATGTTCAATCAATGACACAAATGTACTAATTGGATGCACAAGATTGGTTAAAAACCCTAATTGGACGAGAATAAGCCTTGGGAGGACGAAAAATGACCTAAATGTTCAACCAATGACACAAAATCAGTTATTGGATGCACAAGATTGGTTAAAAACCCTAATTGGACGAGAATAAGCCTTGGGAGGACGAAAATGACCTAAATGTTCAACCAATGACACAAATGAACTTATTGGATGCACAAGATTGGTTAAAAACCCTAATTGGACGAGAATAAGCCTAGGGAGTACGAAAATGACCTAAATGTTCAACCAATGACACAAAATCACTTATTGGATGCACAAGATTGGTTAAAAACCCTAATTGGACGAGAATAAGCCTTGGGAGGACGAAAATGACGTAAATGTTCAACCAATGACACAAATGTACTTATTGGATGCACAAGATTGGTTAAAAACCCTAATTGTACGAGAATAAACCTTGGGATGACGAAAATGTCCTAAATGTTCAACCAATAACACAAAATCACTTATTGGATGCACAAGATTGGTTAAAAACCCTAATTTAAGGAGAATAAGCCTTGGGAGGACGAAAATGACCTAAATGTACAACCAATGACACAAATGTACTTATTGGATGCACAAGATTGGTTAAAAACCCTAATTGGACGAGAATAAGCCTTGGGATGACGAAAATGACCTAAATGTTCAACCAATGACACAAAATCACTTATTGGATGCACAAGATTGGTTAAAAACCCTAATTGGA
Organism: Cicer chorassanicum; assembly: GCA_037974735.1. Taxonomy (NCBI): domain Eukaryota; kingdom Viridiplantae; phylum Streptophyta; class Magnoliopsida; order Fabales; family Fabaceae; genus Cicer; species Cicer chorassanicum. The sequence continues at coordinate 60,729 of JBBPBP010000338.1, forward strand.
GGAGAATAATCCTTGGGAGGACGAAAATTACCTAAATGTTCAAACAATGACACAAAATCATTTATTGGATGCACAAGATTGGTTAAAAACACTAATTGAACGTGAATAAGTCTAGGGAGGATTAAAATGACCTAAATGTTCAACCAATGTCACAAAAGTACTTATTGGATGCACAAGATTTGTTAAAAACCCTAATTGGACGAGAATAAGCCTTCGGAGGACGAAAATGACCTAAATGTTTAACCAATGACACAAAATCACTTATTGGATGCACAAGATTGGTTAAAAACCCTAATTGGACGAGAATAAGCCTTGGGAGGACGAAAATGACCTAAATGTTCAACCAATGACACAAAATCACTTATTGGATGCACAAGATTGGTTAAAAACCCTAATTGGAGGAGAATAAGCCTTGGGAGGACGAAAATGACCTAAATGTTCAAACAACGAGACAAAATCACTTATTGGATACACAAGATTGGTTAAAAACCCTAATTGGATGAGAATAAGCCTTGGGACGACGAAAATGACCTAAATGTTCAACCAATGACACAAAATCACTTATTGGATGCACAAGATTGGTTAAAAACCCTAATTGGACGAGAATAAGCCTTGGGATGACGAAAATGACCTAAATGTTCAACCAATGGCACAAAATCACTTATTGGATGCACAAGATTGGTTAAAAACCCTAATTGGACGAGAATAAGCCTTGGGAGGACGAAAATGACCTAAATGTTCAACCAATGAGACAAAATCACTTATTGGATGCACAAGATTGGTTAAAAACCCTAATTGGACGAGAATAAGCATTGGGAGGACGAAAATGACCTAAATGTTCAACCAATGACACAAATGTACTTATTGGATGCACAAGATTGGTTAAAAACCCTAATTGGACGAGAATAAGCATTGGGAAAACGAAAATGACCTAAATGTTCAACCAATGACACAAATGTACTTATTGGATGCACAAGATTGGTTAAAAACCCTAATTGGACGAGAATAAGCCTTGGGAGGACGAAAATGACCTAAATGTTCAACCAATGACACAAAATATGTTATTGGATGCACAAGATTGGTTAAAAACCCTAATTGGACGAGAATAAGCCTTGGGAGGACGAAAATGACCTAAATGTTCAACCAATGACACAAATGTACTTATTGGATGCACAAGATTGGTTAAAAACCCTAATTGGATGAGAATAAGCCTTGTGAGGACGAAAATGACCTAAATGTTCAACCAATGACACAAATGTACTTATTGGATGCACAAGATTGGTTAAAAACCCTAATTGGACGAGAATAAGCCTTGGGAGGACGAAAATGACCTAAATGTTCAACCAATGACACAAAATCACTTATTGGATGCACAAGATTGGTTAAAAACCCTAATTGGACGAGAATAAGCCTTGGGAGGACGAAAATGACCTAAATGTCCAACCAATGACACAAAATCACTTATTGGATGCACAAGATTGGTTAAAAACCCTAATTGGAAGAGAATAAGCCTTGGGAGGACGAAAATGACCTAAATGTTCAACCAATGACACAAAATCACTTATTGGATGCACAAGATTGGTTAAAAACCCTAATTGGAAGAGAATAAGCCTTTGGAGGACGAAAATGACCTAAATGTTCAACCAATGACACAAATGTACTTATTGGATGCACAAGATTGGTTAAAAACCCTAATTGGACGAGAATAAGCCTTGGGAGGACGAAAATGACCTAAATGTTCAACCAATGACACAAAATCACTTATTGGATGCACAAGATTGGTTAAAAACCCTAATAGCACGAGAATAAGCATTGGGAGGACGTAAATGACCTAAATGTTCAACCAATGACACAAATGTACTTATTGGATGCACAAGATTGGTTAAAAACCCTAATTGGACGAGAATAAGCCTTGGGAGGACGAAAATGACCTAAATGTTCAACCAATGACACAAAATCATTTATTGGATGCAAAAGATTGGTTAAAAACCCTAATTGGACGAGAATAAGCCTTAGGATGAAAAAAGTGACCTAAATCTTCAACCAATGACACAAATGTACTTATTGGATGCACAAGATTGGTTAAAAACCCTAATTGGACGAGAATAAGCCTTGGGAGGACGAAAATGACCTAAATGTTCAACCAATGACACAAAATCACTTATTGGATGCACAAGATTGGTTAAAAACCCTAATTGGGCTAGAATAAGCCTTGGGAGGACGAAAATGACCTAAATGTTCAACCAATGACACAAATGTACTTATTGGATGCACAAGATTGGTTAAAAACCCTAATTGGACGAGAATAAGCCTTGGGAGGACGAAAATGACCTAAATGTTCAACCAATGACAGAAATGTACTCATTGGATGCACAAGATTGGTTAAAAACCCTAATTGGACGAGAATCAGCCTTGGGAGGACGAAAATAACCTAAATGTTCAACCAACGACACAAAATCACTTATTGGATGCACAAGATTGGTTAAAAACCCTAATTGGATGAGAATAAGCCTTGGGAGGACGAAAATGACCTAAATGTTCAACCAATGACACAAATGTACTTATTGGATGCACAAGATTGGTTAAAAACCCTAATTGGACGCGAATAAGCCTTGGGAGGATGAAAAATGACCTAAATGTTCAACCAATGACACAAATGTACTTATTGGATGCACAAGATTGGTTAAAAACCCTAATTGGACGAGAATAAGCCTTGGGAGGACGAAAATGACCTAAATGTTCAACCAATGACACAAAATCACTTATTGGATGCACAAGATTGGTTAAAAACCCTAATTGGACGAGAATAAGCCTTGGGAGGACGAAAATGATCCAAATGTTCAAACAATGAGACAAAATCACTTATTGGATGCACAAGATTGGTTAAAAACCCTAATTGGACGAGAATAAGCCTTGGGAGGACGAAAATGACCTAAATGTTCAAACAATGACACAAAATCACTTATTGGATGCACAAGATTGGTTAAAAACCCTAATTGGACAAGAATAAGCCTTGGGAGGACGAAAATGACATAAATGTTCAACCAATGACACAAAATCACTTATTGGATGCACAAGATTGGTTAAAAACCCTTATTGGACAAGAATAAGTCCCTGGAGGATGAAAATGACCTAAATGTTCAACCAATGGCACAAAATCACTTATTGGATGCACAAGATTGGTTAAAAACCCTAATTGGACGAGAATAAGCCTTGGGAGGACGAAAATGACCTAAATGTTCAAACAATGACACAAAATCACTTATTGGATGCACAAGATTGGTCAAAAACCCTAATTGGACGAGAATAAGCCTTGGGAGGACGAAAATGACCCAAATGTTCAACCAATGACACAAAATCACTTATTAGATGCACAAGATTGGTTAAAAACCCTAATTGGACGAGAATAAGCCTTGGGAGGACGAAAATGACCTAAATGTTTAACTAATGACACAAATGTACTTATTGGATGCACAAGATCGGTTAAAAACCCTAATTGGACGAGAATAAGTATTGGGAGGACGAAAATAACCTAAATGTTCAAACAATGACATAAAATCACTTATTGGATGCACAAGATTGGTTCAAAACCCTAATTG
>JBBPBP010000339.1:0-48770 GCA_037974735.1 Cicer chorassanicum
GCTTATTCTCGTCCAATTAGGGTTTTTAACCAATCTTGTGCATCCAATAAGTGATTTTGTGTCATTGGTTGAAAATTTAGGTCATTTTCGTCCTCCCAAGGATTATTCTCGTCCAATTAGGGTTTTTTAACCAATCTTGTGCATCCAATAAGTGATTTTGTGTCATTGGTTGAACATTTAGGTCATTTTCGTCCTCCCAAGGCTTATTCTCGTCGAATTAGGGTTTTGAAGCAATCTTGTGCATCCAATAAGTGATTTTGTGTCATTGGTTGAACATTTAGGTCATTTTCGTCCTCCCAAGGATTATTCTCGTCCAACTAGGGGTTTTAACCAATCTTGTGCATCCAATAAGTGATTTTGTGTCATTGTTTGAACATTTAGATCAATTTCGTCTTCCCAAGGCTTATTCTCGTCCAATTAGGGTTTTTAACCAATCTTGTGCATCCAATAAGTGATTTTGTGCCATAGTTTGAACATTTAGGTCATTTTCGTCCTCCCAAGGCTTATTCTCGTCGAATTAAGGTTTTTAACCAATCTTGTGCATCCAATAAGTACTTTTGTGTCATTGGTTGAACATTTAGGTCATTTTCGTCCTCCCAAGGATTATTCTCGTCCAATTAGGGTTTTTAACCAATCTTGTGCATCCAATAAGTGATTTTGTGTCATTGGTTGAACATTTAGGTCAGTTTCGTCCTCCCAAGGATTATTCTCGTCCAATTAGGGTTTTTAACCAATCTTGTGCATCCAATAAGTGATTTTGTGTCATTGGTTGAACATTTAGGTCATTTTCGTCATCCCAAGGCTTATTCTCATCCAATTAGGGTTTTTAACCAATCTTGTGCATCCAATAAGTACATTTGTGTCATTGGTTGAACATTTAGGTAATTTTCGTCCTCCCAAGGCTTATTCTCGTCCAATTAGGGTTTTGTGCATCCAATAAGTACATTTGTGTCATTGGTTGAACATTTAGGTCATTTTCGTCCTCCGAAGGCTTATTCTCGTCCAATTAGGGTTTTTAACCAATCTTGTGCATCCAATAAGTGATTTTGTGTCATTGGTTGAATATTTAGGTCATTTTCGTCATCCCAAGGCTTATTCTCGTCCAATTAGGGTTTTTAACCAATCTTGTGCATCCAATAAGTACATTTGTGTCATTGGTTTAACATTTAGGTAATTTTCGTCCTCCCTATGCTTATTCTCGTTCAATTAGGGTGTTGAACCAATCTTGTGCATCCAATAAGTGATTTTGTGTCATTGTTTGAACATTTAGGTTATTTTCGTCCTCCCAAGGCTTATTCTCGTCCAATTAGGGTTTTTAACCAATCTTTTGCATCCAATAAGTACATTTGTGTCATTGGTTGAACATTTAGGTCATTTTCGTCCTCCCAAGGCTTATTCTCGTCCAATTAGGGTTTTTAACCAATCTTGTGCATCCAATAAGTATATTTGTGTCATTGGTTGAACATTTAGGTCATTTTCGTCTTCCCAATGCTTATTCTCGTCCAATTAGGGTTTTTAACCAATCTTGTGCATCCAATAAGTACATTTGTGTCATTGGTTGAACATTTAGGTCATTTTCGTCCTCCCAAGGCTTATTCTCGTCCAATTAGGGTTTTTAACCAATCTTGTGCATCCAATAAGTGATTTTGTTTCATTGGTTGAACATTTAGGTCATTTTCGTCCTCCCTAGACTTATTCTCGTCCAATTAGGGTTTTTAACCAATCTTGTGCATCCAATAAGTGATTTTGTGTCATTGTTTGAACATTTAGGTCATTTTCGTCCTCCCAAGGCTTATTCTCGTCCAATTAGGGTTTTTAACCAATCTTGTGCATCCAATAAGTGATTTTGTGTCATTGTTTGAACATTTAGGTTATTTTCGTCCTCCCAAGGCTTATTCTTGTCCAATTAGGGTTTTTAACCAATCTTGTGCATCCAATAAGTACATTTGTGTCATTGGTTGAACATTTAGGTCATTTTCGTCCTCCGTAGGCTTATTCTCGTCCAATTAGGGTTTTGTGCATCCAATAAGTACATTTGTGTCATTGGTTGAACATTTAGGTCATTTTCGTCCTCCCAAGGCTTATTCTCGTCCAATTAGGGTTTTTAACCAATCTTGTGCATCCAATAAGTGATTTTGTGTCATTGGTTGAACATTTAGGTCATTTTCGTCCTCCCAAGGCTTATTCTCGTCTAATTAGGGTTTTTAACCAATCTTGTGCATCCAATAAGTACATTTGTGTCATTGGTTGAACATTTAGGTCATTTTCATCCTCCCAAGGCTTATTCTCGTCCAATTAGGGTTTTTAACCAATCTTGTCCATCCAATAAGTGATTTTGTGTCATTGGTTGAACATTTAGGTCATTTTCGTCCTCCCAAGGCTTATTCTCGTCCAATTAGGGTTTTTAACCAATCTTGTGCATCCAATAAGTACATTTGTGTCATTGGTTGAACATTTAGGTCATTTTCGTCCTCCCAAGGCTTATTCTCGTCCAATTAGGGTTTTTAGCCCATCTTGTGCATCCAATAAGTACATTTGTGTCATTGGTTGAACATTTAGGTCATTTTCGTCCTCCCAAGGCTTATTCTCGTCCTATTAGGGTTTTTAACCAATCTTGTGCATCCAATAAGTGATTTTGTGTCATTGGTTGAACATCTAGGTCATTTTCGTCCTCCCAAGGCTTATTCTCGTCCAATTAGGGTTTTTAACCAATCTTGTGCATCTAATAAGTGATTTTGTGTCATTGGTTGAACATTTAGGTCATTTTCGTCCTCCCAAGGCTTATTCTCGTCCAATTAGGGTTTTTAACCAATCTTGTGCATCCAATAAGTACATTTGTGTCATTGGTTGAACATTTAGGTCATTTTCGTCCTCCCAAGGCATATTCTCGTCCAATTAGGATTTTTAACTATTCTTGTGCATCGAATAAGTACATTTGTGTCATTGGTTGAACATTTAGGTCATTTTCATTCTCCCAAGGCTTATTCTCGTCCAATTAGGGTTTTTAACCAATCTTGTGCATCCAATAAGTACATTTGTGTCATTGGTTGAACATTTAGGTCATTTTCATCCTCCCAAGGCTTATTCTCGTCCAATTAGGGTTTTTAACCAATCTTGTGCATCCAATAAGTGATTTTGTGTCATTGTTTGAACATTTAGGTCATTTTCGTCCTCCCAAGGCTTATTCTCGTCCAATTAGGGTTTTTAACCAATCTTGTGCATCCAATAAGTGATTTTGTGTCGTTTGATGAACATTTAAGTCATTTTCGACCTCCCAAGGCTTATTCTCGTCCAATTAGGGTTTTTAATTAATCTCGTGCATCCAATAAGTGATTTTGTGTCGTTGGTTGAACATTTAGATCATTTTTGTCCTCCCAAGGCTTATTCTCGTCCAATTAGGGTTTTTAACCAATCTTGTGCATCCAATAAGTACATTTGTGTCATTGGTTGAACATTTAGGTCATTTTCGTCCTCCAAAGGCTTATTCTCGTCCAATTAGGGTTTTTAACCAATCTTGTGCATCCAATCAGCGATTTTTGTGCCATACGTTGAACATTTAGGTCATTTTCGTCCTCCCAAGGCTTATTCTCGTCCAATTAGGGTTTTTAACCAATCTTGTGCATCCAATAAGTACATTTGTGTCATTGGTTGAACATTTAGGTCATTTTCGTCCTCCAAAGGCTTATTCTCGTGAAATTAGGGTTTTTAACCAATCTTGTGCATCCAATAAGTACATTTGTGTCATTGGTTGAACATTTAGGTCATTTTCGTCCTCCCAAGGCTTATTCTCGTCCAATTAGGGTTTTTAACCAATCTTGTGCATCTAATAAGTACATTTGTGTCATTGGTTGAAAATTTAGGTCATTTTCGTCCTCCCAAGGCTTATTCTCGTCCAATTAGGGTTTTTAACCAATCTTGTGCATCCAATAAGTGATTTTGTGTCATTGGTTGAACATTTAGGTCATTTTCGTCCTCCCAAGGCTTATTCTCGTCCAATTAGGGTTTTTAACCAATCCTGTGCATCCAATAAGTGATTTTGTGTCATTGTTTGAACATTTAGGTCATTTTCGTCCTCCCAAGGCTTATTCTCGTCCAATTAGGGTTTTTAACCAATCTTGTGCATCCAATAAGTGATTTTGTGTCATTGGTTGAACATTTAGGTCATTTTCGTCCTCCCAAGGCTTATTCTCGTCCAAACAGGGTTTTTAACCAATCTTGTGCATCCAATAAGAACATTTGTGTCATTGGTTGAACATTTAGGTCATTTTCGTCCCCCCAAGGCATATTCTCGTCCAATTAGGGTTTTTAACCAATCTTGTGCATCCAATAAGTACATTTGTGTCATTGGTTGAACATTTAGGTCATTTTCGTCCTCCCAATGCTTATTCTCGTCCAATTAGGGTTTTTAACCAATCTTGTGCATCCAATAAGTGATTTTGTGTCATTGGTTGAACATTTAGGTCATTTTCATCCTCCCAAGGCTTATTCTCGTCCAATTAGGGTTTTAACCTATCTTGTGCATCCAATAAGTACATTTGTGTCATTGGTTGAAGATTTAGGTCATTTTTGTCCTCCCAATGCTTATTCTCGTCCAATTAGGGTTTTTAACAAATCTTGTGCATCCAATAAGTGATTTTGTGTAATTAGTTGAACATTTAGATCATTTTCGTCCTCCCTAGGCTTATTCTCGTCCAATTAGGGGTTTTAACCAATAGTGTGCATCCAATAAGTACATTTGTGTCATTGGTTGAACATTTAGGTCATTTTCGTCCTCCCAAGGCTTATTCTCGTCCAATTAGGGTTTTTAACCAATCTTGTGCATCCAATAAGTACATTTGTGTCATTGGTTGAACATTTAGGTCATTTTCGTCCTCCCAATGCTTATTCTCGTCCAATTAGGGTTTTTAACCAATCTTGTGCATCCAATAAGTGATTTTGTGTCATTGGTTGAACATTTAGGTCATTTTCGTCCTCCCAAGGCTTATTCTCGTCTAATTAGGGGTTTTAACCAATCTTGTGCATCCAATATGTGATTTTGTGTCATTGGTTGAACATTTAGGTCATTTTCGTCCTCCCAAGGCTTATTCTCGTCCAATTAGGGTTTTTAACCAATCTTGTGCATCCAATAAGTACATTTGTGTCATTGGTTGAACATTTAGGTCATTTTCGTCCTCCCACGGATTATTCTCGTCCAATTAGAGTTTTTAACCAATCTTGTGCATCCAATAAGTGATTTTGTGTCGTTGGTTGAACATTTAGGTCATTTTCGTCCTCCCAAGGCTTATTCTCGTCCAATTAGGGTTTTTAACCAATCTTGTGCATCCAATAAGTACATTTGTGTCATTGGTTGAACATTTAGGTCATTTTCGTCCTCCCAAGGCTTATTCTCGTCCAATTAGGGTTTTTAACCAATCTTGTGCATCCAATAAGTACAGCTGTGTCATTGGTTGAACATTTAGGTCATTTTCGTCCTCCCAAGGCTTATTCTCGTCCAATTAGGGTTTTTAACCAATCTTGTGCATCCAATAAGTACATTTGTGTCATTGGTTGAACATTTAGGTCATTTTCGTCCTCCCAAGGCTTATTCTCCTCCAATTAGGGGTTTTAACCAATCTTGTGCATCCAATAAGCGAATTTGTGTCATTGGTTGAACATTTAGGTCATTTTCGTCCTCCCAAGGCTTATTCTCGTCCAATTAGGGTTTTTAACCAATCTTGTGCATCCAATAAGTACATTTGTGTCATTGGTTGAACATTTAGGTCATTTTCGTCCTCCCAAGGCTTATTCTCGTCCAATTTGGGTTTTTAACCAATCTTGTGCATCCAATAAGTACATTTGTGTCGTTGGTTGAACATTTAGGTCATTTTCGTCCTCCCAAGGCTTATTCTCGTCCAATTAGGGTTTTTAACCAATCTTGTGCATCCAATAAGTACATTTGTGTCATTGGTTGAACATTTAGGTCATTTTCGTCCTCCCAAGGCTTATTCTCGTAATATTAGGGTTTTTAACCAATCTTGTGCATCCAATAAGTACATTTGTGTCATTGGTTGAACATTTAGGTCATTTTCGTCCTTCCAAGGCTTATTCTCGTCCAATTAGGGTTTTTAACAAATCTTGTGCATCCAATAAGTGATTTTGTGTCATTGGTTGAACATTTAGGTCATTTTCGTCCTCCCAAGGCTTATTCTCGTCCAATTAGGGTTTTTAACCAATCTTGTGCATCAAATAAGTGATTTTGTGTCATTTTTTGAACATTTAGGTCATTTTCGTCCTCCCAAGGCTTATTCTCGTCCAATTAGGGTTTTTAAGCAATCTTGTGCATCCAATAAGTACATTTGTGTCATTGGTTGAACATTTAGGTCATTTTCGTCCTCCCAAGACTTATTCTCGTCCAATTAGGGTTTTTAACCAATCTTGTGCATCCAATAAGTGATTTTGTGTCATTGGTTGAACATTTAGGTCATTTTCGTCCTCCCAAGGCTTATTCTCGTCCAATTAGGGTTTTTAACAAATCTTGTGCATCCAATAAGTGATTTTGTGTCATTGGTTGAACATTTAGGTCATTATCGTCCTCCCAAGGCTTATTCTCGTCCAATTAGGGTTTTTAACCAATCTCATGCATCCAATAAGTGATTTTGTGTCATTGTTTGAACATTTAGGTCATTTTCGTCCTCCCAAGGCTTTTTCTCGTCCAATTAGAGTTTTTAAGCAATCTTGTGCATCCAATAAGTACATTTGTGTCATTGGTTGAACATTTAGGTCATTTTCGTCCTCCCAAGACTTATTCTCGTCCAATTAGGGTTTTTAACCAATCTTGTGCATCCAATAAGTGATTTTGTGTCATTGGTTGAACATTTAGGTCATTTTCGTCATCCCAAGGCTTATTCTCGTCCAATTAGGGTTTTTAAACAATCTTGTGCATCCAATAAGTACATTTGTGTCATTGGTTGAACATTTAGGTCATTTTTGTCCTCCCAAGACTTATTCTCGTCCAATTAGGGTTTTTAACCAATCTTGTGCATCCAAAAAGTGATTTTGTGTCATTGGTTGAACATTTAAGTCATTATCGTCCTCCCAAGGCTTATTCTCGTCCAATTAGGGTTTTTAACTAATCTTGTGCATCCAATAAGTGATTTTGTGTCATTGGTTGATCATTTAGGTCATTTTCGTCCTCCCAAGGCTTATTCTCCTCCAATTAGGGTTTTTAACCAATCTTGTGCATCCAATAAGTTATTTTGTGTCATTGGTTCAACATTTAGGTCATTATCGTCCTCCCAAGGCTTATTCTCGTCCAATTAGGGTTTTTAACCAATCTTGTGCATCCAATAAGTGATTTTGTGCCATAATTTGAACATTTAGGTCATTTTCGTCCTCCCAAGGCTTATTCTCGTCCAATTAAGGTTTTTAACCAATCTTGTGCATCCAATTAGTATTTTTGTGTCATTGGTTGAACATTTAGGTCATTTTCTTCCTCCCAAGGATTATTTTTGTCCAATTAGGGTTTTTAACTAATCTTGTGCATCCAATAAGTGATTTTGTGTCATTGGTTGAACATTTAGGTCATTATTGTCCTCCCAACGCTTATTCTCGTCCAATTAGGGTTTTTAACCAATCTTGTGCATCCAATAAGTGATTTTGTGTCATTGTTTGAACATTTAGGTCATTTTCGTCCTCCCAAGGCTTATTCTCGTCCAATTAGGGTTTTTAACCAATCTTGTGCATCCAATAAGTGATTTTGTGTCATTGTTTGAACATTTAGGTTATTTTCGTCCTCCCAAGGCTTATTCTTGTCCAATTAGGGTTTTTAACCAATCTTGTGCATCCAATAAGTACATTTGTGTCATTGGTTGAACATTTAGGTCATTTTCGTCCTCCGTAGGCTTATTCTCGTCCAATTAGGGTTTTGTGCATCCAATAAGTACATTTGTGTCATTGGTTGAACATTTAGGTCATTTTCGTCCTCCCAAGGCTTATTCTCGTCCAATTAGGGTTTTTAACCAATCTTGTGCATCCAATAAGTGATTTTGTGTCATTGGTTGAACATTTAGGTCATTTTCGTCCTCCCAAGGCTTATTCTCGTCCAATTAGGGTTTTTAACCAATCTTGTGCATCCAATAAGTACATTTGTGTCATTGGTTGAAAATTTAGGTCATTTTGGTTTTCCCAAGGCTTATTCTCATCCAATTAGGGTTTTTAACCAATCTTGTGCATCTAATAAGTGATTTTGTGTCCTTGGTTGAACATTTAGGTCATTTTCGTCCTCCCTAGGCTTATTCTCGTCCAATTAGGGTTTTTAACCAATCTTATGCATCCAATCTTTGTGCTATTGGTTGAACATTTAGCTCATTTTCGTCCTCCCAAGGCTTATTCTCGTCCAATTAGGGTTTTTAACCAATCTTGTGCATCCAATAAGTGATTTTGTGTCATTGGTTGAACATTTTGGTCATTTTCGTCCTCCCAAGGCTTATTCTTGTCCAATTAGGGTTCTTAACAAATCTTGTGCATCCAATAAGTGATTTTGTGTAATTGGTTGAACATTTTGGTCATTTTCGTCCTCTCTAGGCTTATTCTCGTCCAATTAGGGTTTTTAAATAATCTTGTGCATCCAATAAGTACATTTGTGTCATTGGTTGAACATTTAGGTTTTTTTCTTCCTCCCTAGGCTTATTCTCGTCCAATTAGGGTTTTTAACCAATCTTGTGCATCCAATAACTGATTTTGTGTCATTGGTTGAACATTTAGGTCATTTTCGTCCCCGCAAGGCTTATTCTCATCTAATTAGGGTTTTTAACCAATCTTGTGCATCCAATAAGTGACTTTGTGTCATTGGTTGAACATTTAGGTCATTTTTGTACTCGCAAGGCTTATTCTCGTCTAATTAGGGTTTTTAACCAATCTTGTGCATCCAATAAGTGATTTTGTGTCATTGGTTGAAAATTTAGGTCATTTTCGTTTTCCCAAGGCTTATTCTCGTCCAATTAGGGTTTTTAACCAATCTTGTGCATCCAATAAGTGATTTTGTGTCATTGATTGAACATTTAGGTCATTTTCGTCCTCCCAAGGCTTATTCTCGTCCAATTACGGTTTTTAACCAATCTTGTGCATCCAATAAGTGATTTTGTGTCAATGGTTGAACATTTAGGTCATTTTCGTCCTCCCAACGCTTATTCTCGTCCAATTAGGGTTTTTAACCAATCTTGTGCATCCAATAAATGATTTTGTGTCATTGGTTGAACATTTAGGTCAATTTCGTCCTCCCAAGGCTTATTCTCGTCCAATTAGGGTTTTTAACCAATCTTGTGCATCCAATAAGTGATTTTGTGTCATTGATTGAACATTTAGGTCATTTTCGTCCTCCCAAGGCTTATTCTTGTCCAATTAGGGTTTTTAACCAATCTTGTGCATCCAATAAATGATTTTGTGTCATTGGTTGAACATTTAGGTCAATTTCATCCTCCCAAGGCTTATTGTCGTCCAATTAGGGTTTTTAACCAATCTTGTGCATCCAATAACTGATTTTGTGTCATTGGTTGAACATTTAGGTCATTTTCGTCCTCCCAAGGCTTATTCTTGTCCAATTACGGTTTTTAACCAATCTTGTGCATCCAATAAGTGATTTTGTGTCATTGGTTGAACATTTAGGTCATTTTCGTCCTCCCAAGGCTTATTCTCGTCCAATTAGGGTTTTTAACCAATCTTGTGCATCAAATAAGTGATTTTTTGTCATTGGTTTAACATTTAGGTCATTTTCGTCCTCCCAAGGCTTATTCTCGTCCAATTAGGGTTTTTAACCAATCTTGTGCATCCAATAAGTGATTTTGTGTCATTGGTTGAACATTTAGGTCATTTTCGTCCTCCCAAGGCTTATTCTTGATCAATTAGGGTTTTTAACCAATCTTGTACATCCAATAAGTACATTTGTGTCATTGGTTGAACATTTAGGTCATTTTCGTCCTCCCAAGGCTTATTCTCTTCCAATTAGGGTTTTTAACCAATCTTGTGCATCCAATAAGTGATTTTGTTTCATTGGTTGAACATTTAGGTCATTTTCGTCCTCCCTAGGCTTATTCTCGTTCAATTAGGGTTTTTAACCAATCTTGTGCATCCAATAAGTTATTTTGTGTCATTGTTTGAACATTTAGGTTATTTTCGTCCTCCCAATGCTTATTCTCGTCCAATTAGGGTTTTTAACCAATCTTGTGCATCCAATAAGTGATTTTGTGTCATTGGTTGAACATTTGGGTCATTTTCGTCCTCCAAAGGCTTATTCTCGTCCAATTAGGGTTTTTAACCAATCTTGTGCATCCAATAAGTGATTTTGTGTCATTGGTTGAACATTTAGGTCATTTTCGTCCTCCCAAGGCTTATTCTCGTCCAATTAGGGTTTTTAACCAATCTTGTGCATCCAATAAGTGATTTTGTGTCATTGGTTGAACATTTAGGTCATTTTTGTCCTCCCTAGGCTTATTCTCTTCCAATTAGGGTTTTTAACCAATCATATGCATCCAATAAGTGATTTTGTGTCATTGGTTGAACATTTAGGTCATTTTCGTCCTCCCAAGGCTTATTCTCGTCCAATTAGGGTTTTTAACCAATCTTGTGCATCCAATAAGTGATTTTGTGTCATTGGTTGAACATTTAGGTCATTTTCGTCCTCCCAAGGCTTATTCTCGTCCAATTAGGGTTTTTAACCAATCATGTGCATCCAATAAGTACATTTGTGACATTGGTTGAACATTTAGGTCATTTTCGTCCTCCCAAGGCTTATTCTCGTCCAATTAGGGTTTTTAACCAATCTTGTGCATCCAATAAGTACATTTGTGTCATTGGTTGAACATTTAGGTCATTTTCGTCCTCCCAAGGCTTATTCTTGTCCAATTAGGGCTTATAACCAATCTTGTGCATCCAATAAGTACATTTGTGTCATTGGTTGAACATTTAGGTCATTTTCGTCCTCCCAAGGCTTATTCTCGTCCAATTAGGGTTTTTAACCAATCTTGTGCATCCAATAAGTACATTTGTGTCATTGGTTGAACATTTAGGTTATTTTCGTCCTCCAAGGCTTATTCTCGTCCAATTAGGGTTTTTAAGCAATCTTGTGCATCCAATAAGTACATTTGTGTCATTGGTTGAACATTTAGGTCATTTTCGTCCTCCCAAGACTTATTCTCGTCCAATTAGGGTTTTTAACCAATCTTGTGCATCCAATAAGTACATTTGTGTCATTGGTTGAACATTTAGGTCATTTTCGTCTTCCCAAGGCTTATTCTCGTCCAATTAGGGTTTTTAACCAATCTTGTGCATCCAATAAGTACATTTGTGTCATTGGTTGAACATTTAGGTCATTTTCATCCTTCAGGGACTTGTTCTCGTCCAATTAGTGTTTTTAACCAATCTTGTGCATCCAATAAGTGATTTTGTGTCATTGGTTGAACATTTAGGTCATTTTCGTCCTCCCAAGGCTTATTCTCATCCAATTAGGGTTTTTAACCAATCTTGTGCATCCAATACGTGATTTTGTGTCATTAGTTGAACATTTAGCTCATTTTCGTCCTCCCTAGGCTTATTCTCGTCCAATTAGGGTTTTTAACCAATCTTGTGCATCCAATAAGTGTTTTGTGTCATTGTTTGAACATTTAGGTCATTTTCGTCCTCCCTAGGCTTATTCTCGTTCAATTAGGGTTTTTAACCAATCTTGTGCATCCAATAAGTGATTTTGTGTCATTGTTTGAACATTTAGGTTATTTTCGTCCTCCCAAGGCTTATTCTCGTCCAATTAGGGTTTTTAACCAATCTTGTGCATCCAATAAGTACATTTGTGTCATTGGTTGAACATTTAGGTCATTTTCATCCTCCCAAGGCTTATTCTCGTCAAATTAGGGTTTTGAACCAATCTTGTGCATCCAATAAGTGATTTTGTGTCTTTGTTTGAACATTTAGGTTATATTCGTACTCCCAAAGCTTATTCTTGTCCAATTAGGGTTTTTAACCAATCTTGTGCATGCAATAAGTACATTTGTGTCATTGGTTGAACATTTAGGTCATTTTCGTCATCCCAAGGCTTATTCTCGTCCAATTAGGGTTTTTAACCAATCTTGTGCATCCAATAAGTGATTTTGTGTCATTGGTTGAACATTTAGGTCATTATCGTCCTCCCAAGGCTTATTCTCGTCCAATTAGGGTTTTTAACCAATCTTGTGCATCCAATAAGTGATTTTGTGTCATTGGTTGAACATTTAGGTCATTATCGTCCTCCCAAGGCTTATTCTCGTCCAATTAGGGTTTTTAACCAATCTTGTGCATCCAATAAGTGATTTTGTGCCATAATTTGAACATTTAGGTCATTTTCATCCTCCCAAGGCTTATTCTCGTCCAATTAAGGTTTTTAACCAATCTTGTGCTTCCAATTAGTACTTTTGTGTCATTGGTTGAACATTTAGGTTATTTTCTTCCTCCCAAGGATTATTCTCGTCCAATTAGGGGTTTTAACCAATCTTGTGCATCCAATAAGTGATTTTGTGTCATTGGTTGAACATTTAGGTCATTATCGTCCTCCCAAGGCTTATTCTCGTCCAATTAGGGTTTTTAACCAATCTTGTGCATCCAATAAGTGATTTTGTGTCATTGATTGAACATTTAGGTCATTTTCGTCCTCCCAAGGCTTATTCTTGTCCAATTAGGGTTTTTAACCAATCTTGTGCATCCAATAAGTGATTTTGAGTCATTGGTTGAACATTTAGGTCATTTTCGTCCTCCCTAGGTTTATTCTCGTCCAATTAGGGTTTTTAACTAATCTTGTGCATCCAATAAGTGATTTTGTGTCATTGGTTGAACATTTAGGTCATTTTCGTCATCCCAAGGCTTATTCTCGTCCAATTAGGGTTTTTAAACAATCTTGTGCATCCAATAAGTACATTTGTGTCATTGGTTGAACATTTAGGTCATTTTCGTCCTCCCAAGACTTATTCTCGTCCAATTAGGGTTTTTAACCAATCTTGTGCATCCAAAAAGTGATTTTGTGTCATTGGTTGAACATTTAGGTCATTATCGTCCTCCCAAGGCTTATTCTCGTCCAATTAGGGTTTTTAACCAATCTTATGCATCCAATAAGTGATTTTGTGTCATTGGTTGAACATTTAGGTCATTTTCGTCCTCCCAAGGCTTATTCTCGTCCAATTAGGGTTTTTAACCAATCTTGTGCATCCAATAAGTGCATTTGTGTCATTGGTTGAACATTTAGGTCATTTTCGTCCTCCCTAGGCATATTCTCGTCCAATTAGGGTTTTTAACCAATCTTGTGCATGCAATAAGTGATTTTGTTTCATTGGTAGAACATTTAGGTCACTTTCGTCCTCCCAAGGCTTATTCTCGTCCAATTAGGGTTTTTAACCAATCTTGTGCATCCAATAAGTACATTTGTGTCATTGGTTGAACCTTTAGGTCATTTTCGTCCTCCCAAGGCTTATTCTCGTCCAATTAGGGTTTTTAACCAATCTTGTGCATCCAATAAGTACATTTGTGTCATTGGTTGAACATTTAGGTCATTTTCGTCCTCCCAAGGCTTATTCTCGTCCAATTAGGGTTTTTAACCAATCTTGTGCATCCAATAAGTGATTTTGTTTCATTGGTTGAACATTTAGGTCATTTTCGTCCTCCCTAGACTTATTCTCGTCCAATTAGGGTTTTTAACCAATCTTGTGCATCCAATAAGTGATTTTGTGTCATTGTTTGAACATTTAGGTCATTTTCGTCCTCCCAAGGCTTATTCTCGTCCAATTAGGGTTTTTAACCAATCTTGTGCATCCAATAAGTGATTTTGTGTCATTGTTTGAACATTTAGGTTATTTTCGTCCTCCCAAGGCTTATTCTTGTCCAATTAGGGTTTTTAACCAATCTTGTGCATCCAATAAGTACATTTGTGTCATTGGTTGAACATTTAGGTCATTTTCGTCCTCCGTAGGCTTATTCTCGTCCAATTAGGGTTTTGTGCATCCAATAAGTACATTTGTGTCATTGGTTGAACATTTAGGTCATTTTCGTCCTCCCAAGGCTTATTCTCGTCCAATTAGGGTTTTTAACCAATCTTGTGCATCCAATAAGTGATTTTGTGTCATTGGTTGAACATTTAGGTCATTTTCGTCCTCCCAAGGCTTATTCTCGTCTAATTAGGGTTTTTAACCAATCTTGTGCATCCAATAAGTACATTTGTGTCATTGGTTGAACATTTAGGTCATTTTCATCCTCCCAAGGCTTATTCTCGTCCAATTAGGGTTTTTAACCAATCTTGTCCATCCAATAAGTGATTTTGTGTCATTGGTTGAACATTTAGGTCATTTTCGTCCTCCCAAGGCTTATTCTCGTCCAATTAGGGTTTTTAACCAATCTTGTGCATCCAATAAGTACATTTGTGTCATTGGTTGAACATTTAGGTCATTTTCATCCTCCCAAGGCTTATTCTCCTCCAATTAGGGTTTTTAACCAAACTTGTGCATCCAATTAGTACATTTGTGTCATTGGTTGAACATTAAGGTCATTTTCGTCCTCCCTAGGCTTATTCTCGTCCAATTAGGGTTTTTAACCATTCTTGTGCATCCAATAAGTACATTTGTGTCATTGGTTGAACATTTAGGTCATTTTCTTCCTCCCAAGGCTTATTCTCGTCCAATTAGGGTTTTTATCCAATCTTGTACATCCAATAAGTGATTTTGTGTCATTGGTTGAACATTTAGGTCATTTTCGTCCTCCCAAGGCTTATTCTCGTCCAATTAGGGTTTTTAACCAATCTTGTGCATCCAATAAGTACATTTGTGTCATTGGTTGAACATTTAGGTCATTTTCATCCTCCCAAGGCTTATTCTCCTCCAATTAGGGTTTTTAACCAATTTTGTGCATCCAATTAGTACATTTGTGTCATTGGTTGAACATTTAGGTCATTTTCGTCCTCCCTAGGCTTATTCTCGTCCAATTAGGGTTTTTAACCAATCTTGTGCATCCAATAAGTACATTTGTGTCATTGGTTGAACATTTAGGTCATTTTCGTCCTCCCAAGGCTTATTCTCGTCCAACTAGGGTTTTTAACCATCTTGTGCATCCAATAAGTGATTTTGTGTCATTGGTTGAACATTTAGGTCATTTTCGTCCTCCCTAGGCTTATTCTCGTCCAATTAGGGTTTTTAACCAATCTTGTGCATCCAATAAGTACATTTGTGTCATTGGTTGAACATTTAGGTCATTTTTGTCCTCCCAAGGCTTATTCTCGTCCAATTAGGGTTTTTAACCAATCTTGTGCATCCAATAAGTACATTTGTTTCATTGGATGAACATTTAGGTCATTTTCGTCCTCCCAATGCTTATTCTCGTCCAATTAGGGTTTTTAACCAATCTTGTGCATCAAATAAGTACATTTGTGTCATTGGTTGAACATTTAGGTCATTTTCGTCCTCCCAAGGCTTATTCTCGTCCAATTAGGGTTTTTAATAAATCTTGTGCATCCAATAAGTGATTTTGTGTCATTGGTTGAACATTTAGGTCATTTTCGTCCTCCCTAGGCTTATTCTCGTTAAATTAGGGTTTTTAACCAATCTTGTGCATCCAATAAGTACATTTGTGTCATTGGTTGAACATTTAGGTCATTTTCGTCCTCCCAAGGCTTATTCTCGTCCAATTAGGGTTTTTAACCAATCTTGTGCATCCAATAAGTGATTTTGTATCATTGGTTATACATTTAGGTCATTTTCGTCCTCCCAAGGCTTATTCTCGTCCAATTAGGGTTTTTAACCAATCTTGTGCATCCAATAAGTGATTTTGTGTCATTGGTTGAACATTTAGGTCATTTTCGTCCTCCCAAGGCTTATTCTCGTCCAATTAGGGTTTTTAACCAATCTTGTGCATCCAATAAGTACATTTGTGTCATTGGTTGAACATTTATGTCATTTTCGTCCTCCCAAGGCTTATTCTCGTCCAATTAGGGTTTTTAACCAATCTTCTGAATCCAATAAGTGATTTTGTGTCATTGGTTGAACATTTAGGTCATTTTCGTCCTCCCAATGCTTATTCTCGTCCAATTAGGGTTTTTAACCAATCTTGTGCATCCAATTAGTGATTTTGTGTCATTTGTTGAACATTTAGGTCATTTTCGTCCTCCCAAGGCTTATTCTCGTCCAATTAGGGTTTTTAACCAATCTTGTGCATCCAATAAGTGATTTTGTGTCATTGTTTGAACATTTAGGTCATTTTCGTCCTCCCAAGGCTTATTCTCGTCCAATTAGGGTTTTTAACCAATCTTGTGCATCCAATAAGTACCTTTGTGTCATTGGTTGAACATTTAGGTCATTTTCGTCCTCCCAAGGCTTATTCTCGTCCAATTAGGGTTTTTAACCAATCTTGTGCATCCAATAAGTGATTTTGTGTCATTGGTAGAACATTTAGGTCATTTTCGTCCTCCCTAGGCTTATTCTCGTCCAATTAAGGTTTTTAACCAATCTTGTGCATCCAATAAGTACATTTGTGTCATTGGTTGAACATTTAGGTCATTTTCGTCCTCCCAAGGCTTATTCTCGTCCAATTAGGGTTTTTAACCAATCTTGTGCATCCAATAAGTACATTTGTGCATTGGTTGAACATTTAGGTCATTTTCGTCCTCCCAAGGCTTATTCTCGTCCAATTAGGGTTTTTAACCAATCTTGTGCATCCAATAAGTACATTTGTGTCATTGGTTGAACATTTATGTCATTTTCGTCCTCCCAAGGCTTATTCTCGTCCAATTAAGGTTTTTAACCAATCTTGTGCATCCAATAAGTACATTTTTGTCATTGGTTGAACATTTAGGTCATTTTCGTCCTCGCTAGGCTTATTCTCGTCCAATTTGGGTTTTTAACCAATCTTGTGCATCCAATAAGTGATTTTGTGTCATTGGTTGAACATTTAGGTCATTTTCGTCCTCCCAAGGCTTATTCTCGTCCAATTAGGGTTTTTAACCAATCTTGTGCATCCAATAAGTGATTTTGTACTATTGGTTGAACATTTAGGTCATTTTCGTCCTCCCTAGGCTTATTCTCGTCCAATTTGGGTTTTTAACCAATCTTGTGCATCCAATAAGTGATTTTGTGTCATTGGTTGAACATTTAGGTCATTTTCGTCCTCCCAAGGCTTATTCTCGTCCAATTAGGGTTTTTAACCAATCTTCTGCATCCAATAAATGCTTTGGTGTCATTGGTTGAACAGTTAGGTCATTTTCGTCCTCCTAAGGCTTATTCTCGTCCAATTAGGGTTTTTAACCAATCTTGTGCATCCAATAAGTACATTTGTGTCATTGGTTGAACATTTAGGTCATTTTAGTCTTCCCAAGGCTTATTCTGGTCCAATTAGGGATTTTAACCAATCTTGTGCATACAATAAGTGATTTTGTGTCATTGGTTGAACATTTACGTCATTTTCGTCCTCCCAAGGCTTATTCTCGTCCAATTAGGGTTTTTAACCAATCTTGTGCATCCAATACGTACATTTGTGTCATTGGTTGAACATTTAGGTCATTTACGTCCTCCCAAGGCTTATTGTCGTCCAATTAGGGTTTTTAACCAATCTTGTGCATCCAATAAGTGATTTTGTGTCATTGTTTGAACATTTAGGTCATTTTCGTCCTCCCAAGGCTTATTCTCGTCCAATTAGGGTTTTTAACCAATCTTGTGCATCCAATAAGTACATTTGTGTCATTGGTTGAACATTTAGGTCATTTTCCTCCTCCAAAGGCTTATTCTCGTACAATTAGGGGTTTTAACCAATCTTGTGCATCCAATAATTGATTTTGTGTCATTGTTTGAACATTTAGGTCATTTTCGTCCTCCCAAGGCTTATTCTCGTCCAATTAGGGTTTTTAACCAATCTTGTGCATCCAATAGATACATTTGTGTCATTGGTTGAACATTTAGGTCATTTTCGTCGTCCCAAGGCTTATTCTCGTCCAAATAGGGTTTTTAACCAATCTTGTGCATCCAATAAGTGATTTTGTGTCATTGTTTGAACATTTAGGTCATTTTCGTCCTCCCAAGGCTTATTCTCGTCCAATTAGGGTTTTTAACCAATCTTGTGCATCCAATAAGTGATTTTGTGCCATAATTTGAACATTTAGGTCATTTTCGTCCTCCCAAGGCTTATTCTCGTCCAATTAAGGTTTTTAACCAATCTTGTGCATCCAATTAGTATTTTTGTGTCATTGGTTGAACATTTAGGTCATTTTCTTCCTCCCAAGGATTATTTTTGTCCAATTAGGGTTTTTAACTAATCTTGTGCATCCAATAAGTGATTTTGTGTCATTGGTTGAACATTTAGGTCATTATCGTCCTCCCAACGCTTATTCTCGTCCAATTAGGGTTTTTAACCAATCTTGTGCATCCAATAAGTGATTTTGTGTCATTGTTTGAACATTTAGGTCATTTTCGTCCTCCCAAGGCTTATTCTCGTCCAATTAGGGTTTTTAACCAATCTTGTGCATCCAATAAGTGATTTTGTGTCATTGTTTGAATATTTGGGTCATTTTCGTCCTCCCAATGCTTTTTCTCGTCCAATTAGGTTTTTTAACCAATCTTGTGCATCCAATAAGTACTTTTGTCTCATTGGTTGAACATTTAGGTCATTTTCGTCCACCCAATGATTATTCTCGTCCAATTAGGGTTTTTAACCAATCTTGTGCATCCAATAAGTGATTTTGTGTCATTGTTTGAACATTTAGGTCATTTTCGTCCTCCCAAGGCTTATTCTCGTCCAATTAGGGTTTTTAACCAATCTTGTGCATCCAATAAGTGATTTTGTGTCATTGGTTGAACATTTAGGTCCTTTTCATCCTCCCAAGGCTTATTCTCGTCCAATTAGGGTTTTTAACCAATCTTGTGCATCCAATAAGTGATTTTGTGTCATTGTTTGAACATTTAGGTCATTTTCGTCCTCCCAAGGCTTATTCTCGTCCAATTAGGGTTTTTAACCAATCTTGTGCATCCAATAAGTACATTTTGTGTCATTGGTTGAACATTTAGGTCATTTTCGTCCTCCCAAGGCTTATTCTCGTCCAATTAGGGTTTTTAACCAATCTTGTGCATCCAATAAGTAATTTTGTGTCATTGGTTGAACATTTAGGTCATTTTCGTCCTCCCAAGGCTTATTCTCGTTAAATTAGGGTTTTTAACCAATCTTGTGCATCCAATAAGTACATTTGTGTCATTGGTTGAACATTTAGGTCATTTTCGTCCTCCGAAGGCTTATTCTCGTCCAATTAGGGTTTTTAACCAATCTTGTGCATCCAATAAGTGATTTTGTGTCATTGGTTGAATATTTAGGTCATTTTCGTCATCCCAAGGCTTATTCTCATCCAATTAGGGTTTTTAACCAATCTTGTGCATCCAATAAGTACATTTGTGTCATTGGTTTAACATTTAGGTAATTTTCGTCCTCCCTATGCTTATTCTCGTTCAATTAGGGTGTTGAACCAATCTTGTGCATCCAATAAGTGATTTTGTGTCATTGTTTGAACATTTAGGTTATTTTCGTCCTCCCAAGGCTTATTCTCGTCCAATTAGGGTTTTTAACCAATCTTTTGCATCCAATAAGTACATTTGTGTCATTGGTTGAACATTTAGATCATTTTCGTCCTCCCAAGGCTTATTCTCGTCCAATTAGGGTTTTTAACCAATCTTGTGCATCTGATAAGTGATTTTGTGTCATTGGTTGAACATTTAGGTCATTTTTGTCCTCCCAAGGCTTATTCTCGTCCAATTAGGGTTTTTAACCAATCTTGTGCATCCAATAAGAGATTTTGTGTCATTGGTTGAACATTTAGGTCATTTTCGTCCTCCCTAGGCTTATTCTCGTTCAGTTAGGTTTTTGAACCAATCTTGTGTATCCAATAAGTGATTTTGTGTCATTGTTTGAACATTTAGGTTATTTTCGTCCTCCCAAGGCTTATTCTCCTCCAATTAGGGTTTTTAACCAATTTTGTGCATCCAATAAGTACATTTGTGTCATTGGTTGAACATTTAGGTCATTTTCGTCCTCCCAAGGCTTATTCTCGTCCAATATGGGTTTTTAACCAATCATGTGCATCCAATAAGTGATTTTGTGCCATAATTTGAACATTTAGGTCATTTTCGTCCTCCCAAGGCTTATTCTCGTCCAATTAAGGTTTTTAACCAATCTTGTGCATCCAATTAGTACTTTTGTGTCATTGGTTGAACATTTAGGTTATTTTCTTCCTCCGAAGGCTTATTCTCGTCCAATTAGGGTTTTTAACCAATCTTGTGCATCCAATAAGTGATTTTGTGTCATTGGTTGAACATTTAGGTCATTTTCGTCCTCCCAAGGCTTATTCTCGTCCAATTAGGGTTTTTAACCAATCTTGTGCATCCAATAAGTGATTTTGTTTCATTGGTTGAACATTTAGGTCATTTTCGTCCTCCATAGGCTTATTCTCTATCAATTAGGGTTTTTAACCAATCTTGTGCATCCAATAAGTTATTTTGTGTCATTTTTTGAACATTTAGGTTATTTTCGTCCTCCCAAGGCTTATTCTCGTCCAATTAGGGTTTTTAACCAATCTTGTGCATCCAATAAGTACATTTGTGTCATTGGTTGAACATTTAGGTCATTTTCGTCCTCCCAAGGCTTATTCTCGTCCAATTAGGGTTTTTAACCAATCTTGTGCATCCAATAACTACATTTGTGTCATTGGTTGAACATTTAGGTAATTTTCGTCCTCCCAAGGCTGATTCTCGTCTAATTAGGGTTTTTAACCAATCTTTTGCATCCAATAAGTACATTTGTGTCATTGGTTGAACATTTAGGTCATTTTCGTCCTCCCAAGGCTTATTCTCGTCCAATTAGAGTTTTTAACCAATCTTGTGCATCCAATAAGTACATTTGTGTCATTGGTTGAACATTTAGGTCATTTTCGTCCTCCCAAGGCTTATTATCGTCCAATTAGGGTTTTTAACCAATCTTGTGCTTCCAATAAGTGATTTTGTGTCATTGGTTGAACATTTAGGTCATTTTCGTCCTCCCAAGGCTTATTCTCGTCCAATTAGGGTTTTTAACCAATCTTGTGCATCCAATAAGTACATTTGTGTCATTGGTTGAACATTTAGGTCATTTTTGTCCTCCCAAGGCTTATTCTCGTCCAATTAGGGTTTTTAACCAATCTTTTGCATCCAATAAATGATTTTGTGTCATTGGTTGAACATTTAGGTCATTTTTGTCCCCCCAAGGCTTATTCTCGTCCAATTAGGGTTTTTAACCAATCTTGTGCATCCAATAAGTACATTTGTGTCATTGGTTGAACATTTAGGTCATTTTCGTCCTCCCAAGGCTTATTCTCGTCCAATTAGGGTTTTTAACCAATCTTGTGCATCCAATAAGTGATTTTGTTTCATTGGTTGAACATTTAGGTCATTTTCGTCCTCCCTAGACTTATTCTCGTCCAATTAGGGTTTTTAACCAATCTTGTGCATCCAATAAGTGATTTTGTGTCATTGTTTGAACATTTAGGTCATTTTCGTCCTCCCAAGGCTTATTCTCGTCCAATTAGGGTTTTTAACCAATCTTGTGCATCCAATAAGTGATTTTGTGTCATTGTTTGAACATTTAGGTTATTTTCGTCCTCCCAAGGCTTATTCTTGTCCAATTAGGGTTTTTAACCAATCTTGTGCATCCAATAAGTACATTTGTGTCATTGGTTGAACATTTAGGTCATTTTCGTCCTCCGTAGGCTTATTCTCGTCCAATTAGGGTTTTGTGCATCCAATAAGTACATTTGTGTCATTGGTTGAACATTTAGGTCATTTTCGTCCTCCCAAGGCTTATTCTCGTCCAATTAGGGTTTTTAACCAATCTTGTGCATCCAATAAGTGATTTTGTGTCATTGTTTGAACATTTAGGTCATTTCCGTCCTGCCAAGGCTTATTCTCGTCCAATTAGGGTTTTTAACCAATCTTGTGCATCCAATAAGTGATTTTGTGTCATTGTTTGAACATTTAGGTCATTTTCGTCCTCCCAAGGCTTATTCTCGTCCAATTAGGGTTTTTAACCAATCTTGTGCATCCAATAAGTACATTTGTGTCATTGTTTGAACATTTAGGTCATTTTCGTCCTCCCAAGGCTTATTCTCGTCCAATTAGGGTTTTTAACCAATCTTGTGCATCTAATAAGTGATTTTGTGTCATTGGTTGAACATTTAGGTCATTTTCGTCCTCCCAAGGCTTATTCTCGTCCTATTAGGGTTTTTAACCAATCTTGTGCATCCAATAAGTGATTTTGTGTCATTGTTTGAACATTTAGGTCATTTTCGTCCTCCCAAGGCTTATTCTCGTCCAATTAGGGTTTTTAACCAATCTTGTGCATCCAATAAGTACATTTGTGTCATTGGTTGAACATTTAGGTCATTTTCCTCCTCCAAAGGCTTATTCTCGTACAATTAGGGGTTTTAACCAATCTTGTGCATCCAATAATTGATTTTGTGTCATTGTTTGAACATTTAGGTCATTTTCGTCCTCCCAAGGCTTATTCTCGTCCAATTAGGGTTTTTAACCAATCTTGTGCATCCAATAGATACATTTGTGTCATTGGTTGAACATTTAGGTCATTTTCGTCGTCCCAAGGCTTATTCTCGTCCAAATAGGGTTTTTAACCAATCTTGTGCATCCAATAAGTGATTTTGTGTCATTGTTTGAACATTTAGGTCATTTTCGTCCTCCCAAGGCTTATTCTCGTCCAATTAGGGTTTTTAACCAATCTTGTGCATCCAATAAGTGATTTTCTGTCATTGGTTCAACATTTATGTCATTTTCGTCCTCCCAAGGCTTATTCTCGACCACTTAGGGTTTTTAACCAATCTTGTGCATCCAATACGTACATTTGTGTCATTGGTTGAACATTTAGGTCATTTTCGTCCTCCATAGGCTTATTCTCGTTCAATTAGCGTTTTTAACCAATCTTGTGCATCCAATAGGTACATTTGTGTCATTGGTTGAACATTTAGGTCATTTTCGTCCTCATAAGTCTTATTCTCGTCCAATTAGGGTTTTGAACCAATCTTGTGCATCCAATAATTGATTTTGTGTCATTGGTTGAACATTTATGTCATTTTGTCCTCCCAAGGCTTATTCTCGTCCAATTAGGATTTTTAACCAATCTTGTGCATCCAATAAGTGATTTTGTGTCATTGTTTGAACATTTAGGTCATTTTCGTCCTCCCAAGGCTTATTCTCGTCCAATTAGGGTTTTTAACCAATCTTGTGCATCCAATAAGTACATTTGTGTCATTGGTTAAACATTTAGGTCATTTTCATCCTCCCAAGGCTTATTCTCGTCCAATTAGGGTTTTTAACTAATCTTGTGCATCCAATAAGTGATTTTGTGTCATTGGTTGAACATTTTTGTCATTTTCGTCCTCCCAAGGCTTATTCTCGTCCAATTAGGGTTTTTAACCAATCTTGTGCATCTAATAAGTGATTTTGTGTCATTGGTTGATTATTTAGGTCATTTTGGTCCTCCCTAGGCTTATTCTCGTCCAATTAGGGTTTTTAAACAATCTTGTGCATCCAATAAGTGATTTTGTGTCATTGGTTGAACATTTAGGTCATTTTCGTCCTCCCAATGTTTGTTCTCGTCCAATTAGGGTTTTTAACCAATCTTGTGCATCCAATAAGTACATTTGTGTCATTGGTTGAACATTTAGGTCATTTTCGTCCTCCCAAGGCTTATTCTCGTCCAATTAGGGTTTTTAAACAATCTTGTGCATCCAATAAGTACATTTGTGTCATTGGTTGAACATTTAGGTCATTTTCGTCCTCCCAAGACTTATTCTCGTCCAATTAGGGTTTTTAACCAATCTTGTGCATCCAATAAGTGATTTTGTGTCATTGGTTGAACATTTAGGTCATTTTCGTCCTCCATAGGCTTATTCTCGTCCAATTAGGGTTTTTAGCCAATCTTGTGTATCCAATAAGTTTATTTGTGTCATTGGTTGAACATTTAGGTCATCTTCGTCCTCCCAAGGCTTATTCTCGTCCAATTAGGGTTTTTAACCAATCTTGTGCATCCAATAAGTGATTTTGTGTCATTGGTTGAACATTTAGGTCATTTTTGTCCTCCCAAGGCTTATTCTCGTCCAATTAGGGTTTTTAACCAATCTTGTGCATCCAATAAGAGATTTTGTGTCATTGGTTGAACATTTAGGTCATTTTCGTCCTCCCTAGGCTTATTCTCGTTCAGTTAGGTTTTTGAACCAATCTTGTGTATCCAATAAGTGATTTTGTGTCATTGTTTGAACATTTAGGTTATTTTCGTCCTCCCAAGGCTTATTCTCCTCCAATTAGGGTTTTTAACCAATTTTGTGCATCCAATAAGTACATTTGTGTCATTGGTTGAACATTTAGGTCATTTTCGTCCTCCCTAGGCTTATTCTCGTTCAGTTAGGGGTTTGAACCAATCTTGTGTATCCAATAAGTGATTTTGTGTCATTGTTTGAACATTTAGGTTATTTTCGTCCTCCCAAGGCTTATTCTCCTCCAATTAGGGTTTTTAACCAATCTTGTGCATCCAATAAGTGATTTTGTGCCATAGTTTGAACATTTAGGTCATTTTCGTCCTCCCAAGGCTTATTCTCGTCCAATTAGGGTTTTTAACCAATCTTGTGCATCCAATAAGTGATTTTGTTTCATTGGTTGAACATTTAGGTCATTTTCGTCCTCCCTAGGCTTATTCTCGTTCAATTAGGGTTTTTAAACAATCTTGTGCATCCAATAAGTGATTTTGTGTCATTGTTTGAACATTTAGGTTCTTTTCGTCCTCCCAAGGCTTATTCTCGTCCAATAAGGGTTTTGAACCAATCTTGTGCATCCAATAAGTGATTTTGTGTCATTGTTTGAACATTTAGGTTATTTTCGTCCTCCCAAGGCTTATTCTCGTCCAATTAGGGTTTTTTGCATCCAATAAGTACATTTGTGTCATTGGTTGAACATTTAGGTCATTTTCGTCCTCCCAAGGCTTATTCTCGTCCAATTAGGGTTTTGAACCAATCTTGTGCATCCAATAAGTGATTTTGTGTCATTGGTTGAACATTTAGGTTATTTTCGTCCTCCCAAGGCTTATTCTCGTCCAATTAGGGTTTTTAACCAATCTTTTGCATCCAATAAGTACATTTGTGTCATTGGTTGAACATTTAGGTCATTTTCGTCCTCCCAAGGCTTATTCTCGTCCAATTAGGGTTTTTTACCAATCTTTTGCATCCAATAAGTACATTTGTGTCATTGGTTGAACATTTAGGTCATTTTCGTCCTCCCAAGGCTTATTCTCGTCCAATTAGGGTTTTTAACCAATCTTGTGCATCCAATAAGTACATTTGTGTCATTGGTTGAACATTTAGGTCATTTTCGTCCTCCCAAGGCTTATTCTCGTCCAATTAGAGTTTTTAACCAATCTTGTGCATCCAATAAGTGATTTTGTGTCGTTGGTTGAACATTTAGGTCATTTTCGTCCTCCCAAGGCTTATTCTCGTCCAATTAGAGTTTTTAACCAATCTTGTGCATCCAATAAGTGATTTTGTGTCGTTGGTTGAACATTTAGGTCATTTTCGTCCTCCCAAAGCATATACTCGTCCAGTTAAGGTTTTTAACCAATCTTGTGCATCCAATAAGTGAGTTTGTGTCGTTGGTTGAACATTTAGGTCATTTTCGTCCTCCCAATGCTTATTCTCGTCCAATTAGAGTTTTTAACCAATATTGTGAATCCAATAAGTGATTTTGTGTCATTGGTTGAACATTTAGGTCATTTTCGTCCTCCCAAGGCTTATTCTCGTCCAATTAGGGTTTTTAACCAATCTTGTGCATCCAATAAGTACATTTGTGTCATTGGTTGAACATTTAGGTCATTTTCGTCCTCCCAAGGCTTATTCTCGTCCAATTAGGGTTTTTAACCAATCTTGTGCATCCAATAAGTGATTTTGTGTCATTGGTTGAACATTTAGGTCATTTTCGTCCTCCCAAGGCTTATTCTCGTCCAATTACGGTTTTTAACCAATATTGTGGATCCAATAACTGATTTTGTGTCATTGGTTGAACACTTAGGTCATTTTCGTCCTCCCAAGGCTTATTCTCGTCCAATTAGGGTTTTTAACCAATATTGTGGATCCAATAAGTGATTTTGTGTCATTGGTTGAACATTTAGGTCATATTCGTCCTCCCAAGGCTTATTCTCGTCCAATTAGGGTTTTTAACCAATCTTGTGCATCCAATAAGTACATTTGTGTCATTGGTTGAACATTTAGGTCATTTTCGTCCTCCCAAGGCTTATTCTCTCCAATTAGGGTTTTTAACCAATCTTGTGCATCCAATAAGTACATTTTTGTCATTGGTTGAACATTTAGGTCATTTTCGTCCTCCCAAGGCTTATTCTCGTCCAATTAGGGTTTTTAACCAATCTTGTGCATCCAATAAGTGATTTTGTTTCATTGGTTGAACATTTAGGTCATTTTCGTCCTCCCAATACTTATTCTCGTCCAATTAGGGTTTTTAACCAATCTTGTGCATCCAATAAGTGATTTTGTGTCATTGGTTGAACATATAGGTCATTTTCGTCCTCCCAATACTTATTCTCGTCCAATTAGGGTTTTTAACCAATCTTGTGCATCCAATAAGTGATTTTGTGTCATTGGTTGAACATTTAGGTCATTTTCGTCCTCCCAAGGCTTATTCTCGTCCAATTAGGGTTTTTAACCAATCTTGTGCATCCAATAAGTACATTTGTGTCATTGGTTGAACATTTAGGTCATTTTTGTCCTCCCTAGCCTTATTCTCGTCCAATTTGGGTTTTTAACCAGTCTTCTGCATCCAATAAGTGATTTTGTGTCATTGGTTGAACATTTAGGTCACTTTCGTCCTCCCAAGGCTTATTCTCGTCCAATTAGGGTTTTTAACCAATCTTGTGCATCCAATAAGTACATTTGTGTCATTGGTTGAACATTTAGGTCATTTTCGTCCTCCCAACGCTTATTCTCGTCCAATTAGGGTTTTTAACCAATCTTGTGCATCCAATAAGTACATTTGTGTCATTGGTTGAACATTTAGGTCATTTTTGTCCTCCCAAGGCTTATTCTCGTCCAATTAGGGTTTTTAACCAATCTTGTGCATCCAATAAGTACATTTGTTTCATTGGTTGAACATTTAGGTCATTTTCGTCCTCCCAAGGCTTATTCTCGTCCAATTAGGGTTTTTAACCAATCTTGTGCATCCAATAAGTGATTTTGTTTCATTGGTTGAACATTTAGGTCATTTTCGTCCTCCGAAGGCTTATTCTCGTCCAATTAGGGTTTTTAACCAATCTTGTGCATCCAATAAGTACATTTGTGTCATTGGTTGAACATTTAGGTCATTTTCGTCCTCCCTAGGCTTATTCTCCTCCAATTAGGGTTTTTAACCTATCTTGTGCATCCAATAAGTGATTTGGTGTCATTGGTTGAACATTTAGGTCATTTTCGTCCTCCCTAGGCTAATTCTTGTCCAATTTGGGTTTTTAACCAATCTTGTGCATCCAATAAGTGATTTTGTGTCATTGGTTGAACATTTAGGTCATTTTCGTCCTCCCAAGGCTTATTCTCGTCCAATTAGGGTTTTTAACCAATCTTGTGCATCCAATAAGTACATTTGTGTCATTGGTTGAATATTTTGGTCATTTTCGTCCTCCCAAGGCTTATTCTCGTCCAATTAGGGTTTTTAACCAATCTTGTGCATCCAATAAGTGATTTTGTGTCATTGGTTGAACATTTAGGTCATTTTCGTCCTCCCAAGGCTTATTCTCGTCCAATTAGGGTTTTTAACCAATCTTGTGCATCCAATAAGTGATTTTGTGTCATTGGTTGAACATTTAGGTCATTTTCATCCTACCTAGTCTTATTCTCGTCCAATTAGGGTTTTTAACCAATCTTGTGCATCCAATAAGTAATTTTGTGTCATTGGTTGAACATTTAGGTCATTTTCGTCCTCTCAAGGCTTATTCTCGTCCAATTAGGGTTTTTAACCAATCTTGTGCATCCAATAAGTGATTTTGTGTCATTGGTTGAACATTTAGGTCATTTTCGTCCTCCCAAGGCTTATTCTCATCCAATTAGGGTTTTTAACAAATCTTGTGCATCCAATAAGTGATTTTTTGTCATTGGTTGAATATTTAGGTCATTTTTTTCCTCCCAAGGCTAATTCTCGTCCAATTAGGGTTTTTAACCAATCTTGTACATCCAATAATTGATTTTGTGTCATTGGTTGAACATTTAGGTCATTTTCGTCCTCCCAAGGCTTATTCTCGTCCAATTATGGTTTTTAACCAATCTACTACATCCAATAAATGATTTTGTGTCATTGGTTGAACATTTAGGTCATTTTCGTCTTCCCAAGGTTTATTCTCGTCCAATTAAGGTTTTAAACCAATCTTGTGCATCCAATAAGTGATTTTGTGTCATTGTTTGAACATTTAGGCCATTTTCGTCCTCCCAAGGCTTATTCTCGTCCAATTAGGGGTTTTAACAATTCTTGTGCATGCAATAAGTGATTTTGTGTCATTGGTTGAACATTTAAGTCATTTTCGTCATCCCAAGGCTTATTCTCGTCCAATTAGGGTTTTTAACCAATCTTGTGCATCCAATAAGTGATTTTGTGTCATTGGTTGAACATTTAGGTCATTTTCGTCCTCCCAAGGCTTATTCTCGTCCAATTAGGATTTTTAACCAATCTTGTGCATCCAATAAGTACATTTGTGTCATTGGTTGAACATTTAGGTCATTTTCGTCTTCCCAATGCTTATTCTCGTCCAATTAGGGTTTTAAACCACTCTTGTGCATCCAATAAGTGATTTTGTGTCATTGGTTTAACATTTAGGTCATTATCGTCCTCCCAAGGATTATTCTCTTTCAATTAGCGGTTTTAACCAATCTTGTGCATCCAATAAGTGATTTTGATTCATTGGTTGAACATTTAGGTCATTTTCGTCCTCCCAAGGCTTATTCTCGTCCAATTAGGGTTTTTAACCAATCTTGTGCATCCAATAAGTGATTTTGTGTCATTGGTTGAACATTTAGGTCATTTTCGTCCTCCCAAGGCTTATTCTCGTCCAATTAGGGTTTTTAACCAATCTTGTGCATCCAGTAAGAGATTTTGTGTCATTGGTTGAACATTTAGGTCATTTTCGTCCTCCCTAGGCTTATTCTCGTCCAATTAGGGTTTTTAACCAATCTTGTGCATCCAATAAGTACATTTGTGTCATTGGTTGAACATTTAGGTCATTTTCGTCCTCCCTAGGCTTATTCTTTCCAATTAGGGTTTTTAACCAATCTTGTGCATCCAATAAGTGATTTTGTGTCATTGGTTGAACATTTAGGTCATTTTCGTCCTCCCAAGGCTTATTCTCGTCCAATTAGGGTTTTTAACCAATCTTGTGCATCCAATAAGTGATTTTGTGTCATTGGTTGAACATTTAGGTCATTTTCGTCCTCCCAAGGCTTATTCTCGTCCAATTAGGGTTTTTAACCAATCTTGTGCATCCAATAAGTGATTTTGTGCCATTGGTTGAACATTTAGGTCATTTTCGTCCTCCCAAGCCTTATTCTCATCC
The DNA here is from genome assembly GCA_037974735.1 of Cicer chorassanicum. Taxonomy (NCBI): domain Eukaryota; kingdom Viridiplantae; phylum Streptophyta; class Magnoliopsida; order Fabales; family Fabaceae; genus Cicer; species Cicer chorassanicum. The sequence goes on from JBBPBP010000339.1 coordinate 29,638, forward strand.
AATTAGGGTTTTTAATCAATCTTGTGCATCCAATAAGTACATTTGTGTTATTGGTTGAACATTTAGGTCATTATCCTCCTCCCAAGGCTTATTCTCGTCCAATTAGGGTTTTTAACCAATCTTGTGCATCCAATAAGTGATTTTGTGTCATTGGTTGAACATTTAGGCAATTTTCGTCCTCCCAAGGCTTATTCTCGTCCAATTAGGGTTTTTAACCAATCTTGTGCATCCAATAAGTGATTTTGTGTCATTGGTTGAACATTTAGGTCATTTTCGTCCTCCCAAGGCTTATTCTCGTCCAATTAGGGTTTTTAACCAATCTTGTGCATCCAATAAGTGATTTTGTGTCATTGGTTGAACATTTAGGTCATTTTCGTCCTCCCAAGGCTTATTCTCGTCCAATTAGGGTTTTGAAGCAATCTTGTGCATCCAATAAGTGATTTTGTGTCATTGGTTGAACATTTAGGTCATTTTCGTCGTCCCAAGGATTATTCTCGTCCAATTAGGGGTTTTAACCAATCTTGTGCATCCAATAAGTGATTTTGTGTCATTGTTTGAACATTTAGGTCAATTTCGTCTTCCCAAGGCTTATTCTCGTCCAATTAGGGTTTTTAACCAATCTTGTGTATCCAATAAGTACTTTTGTGTCATTGGTTGAAAATTTAGGTCATTTTCGTCCTCCCAAGGATTATTCTCGTCCAATTAGGGTTTTTTAACCAATCTTGTGCATCCAATAAGTGATTTTGTGTCATTGGTTGAACACTTAGGTCATTTTCGTCCTCCCAAGGCTTATTCTCGTCCAATTAGGGTTTTTAACCAATCTTGTGCATCCAATAAGTGATTTTGTTTCATTGGTTGAACATTTAGGTCATTTTCGTCCTCCCTAGGCTTATTCTCGTTCAATTAGGGTTTTTAACCAATCTTGTGCATCCAATAAGTACTTTTGTGTCATTGGATGAAAATTTAGGTCATTTTCGTCCTCCCAAGGATTATTCTCGTCCAATTAGGGTTTTTTAACCAATCTTGTGCATCCAATAAGTGATTTTGTGTCATTGGTTGAACATTTAGGTCATTTTCGTCCTCCCAAGGCTTATTCTCGTCCAATTAGGGTTTTGAAGCAATCTTGTGCATCCAATAAGTGATTTTGTGTCATTGTTTGAACATTTAGGTTATTTTCGTCCTCCCAAGGCTTATTCTCGTCCAATTAGGGTTTTTAACCAATCTTGTGCATCCAATAAGTGATTTTGTGTCATTGTTTGAACATTTAGGTTATATTCGTCCTCCCAAGGCTTATTCTCGTCCAATTAGGGTTTTTAACCAATCTTGTGCATCCAATAAGTGATTTTCTGTCATTGGTTGAACATTTAGGTCATTTTCATCCTCCCTAGGCTTATTCTCGTCCAATTAGGGGTTTTAACCAATCTTGTGCATCCAATACGTGATTTTGTGTCATTAGTTGAACATTTAGGTCATTTTCGTCCTCCCTAGGCTTATTCTCGTCCAATTATTGTTTTTAACCAATCTTGTGCATCCAATAAGTGATTTTGTGTCATTGTTTGAACATTTAGGTTATTTTCGTCCTCCCAAGGCTTATTCTCGTCCAATTAGGGTTTTTAACCAATCTTGTGCATCCAATAAGTACATTTGTGTCATTGGTTGAACATTTAGGTCATTTTCATCCTCCCAAGGCTTATTCTCGTCAAATTAGGGTTTTGAACCAATCTTGTGCATCCAATAAGTGATTTTGTGTCTTTGTTTGAACATTTAGGTTATTTTCGTACTCCCAAAGCTTATTCTTGTCCAATTAGGGTTTTTAACGAATCTTGTGCATGCAATAAGTACATTTGTGTCATTGGTTGAACATTTAGGTCATTTTCGTCATCCCAAGGCTTATTCTCGTCCAATTAGGGTTTTTAACCAATCTTGTGCATCCAATAAGTGATTTTGTGTCATTGGTTGAACATTTAGGTCATTTTCGTCGTCCCAAGGCTTATTCTCATCCAATTAGGGTTTTTAACCAATCTTGTGTATCCAATAAGTGATTTTGTCTCGTTGTTTGAACATTTAGGTCATTTTCGTCCTCCCAAGGCTTATTCTCCTCCAATTAGGGTTTTTAACCAATCTTGTGCATCCAATAAGTGATTTTGTGTCATTGGTTGAACATTTAGGTCATTTTCGTCCTCCCAAGGCTTATTCTCGTCCAATTAGGGTTTTTAACCAATCTTGTGCATCCAATAAGTGATTTTGTGTCATTGGTTAAACATTTAGGTCATTTTCGTCCTCCGAAGGCTTATTCTCGTCCAATTAGGGTTTTTAACCAATCTTGTGCATCCAATAAGTGATTTTGTGTCATTGGTTGAACATTTAGGTCATTTTCGTCCTCCCTAGGCTTATTCTCGTCCAATTATGGTTTTTAACCAATCTTGTGCATCCAATAAGTACATTTGTGTCATTGGTTGAACATTTAGGTCATTTACGTCCTCCCAAGGGTTATTGTCGTCCAATTATGGTTTTTAACCAATCTTGTGCATCCAATAAGTGATTTTGTGTCATTGGTTGAACATTTAGGTCATTTTCGTCCTCCCAAGGCTTATTCTCGTCCAATTAGGGTTTTTAACCAATCTTGTGCATCCAATAAGTACATTTGTGTCATTGGTTGAACATTTAGGTCATTTTCGTCTTCCCAAGGCTTATTCTCGTCCAATTAGGGTTTTTAACCAATCTTGTGCATCCAATAAGTACATTTGTGTCATTGGTTGAACATTTAGGTCATATTCGTCCTCCCTAGGCTTATTCTTGTCCAATTATAATTTTTAACCAATCTTGTGCATCCAATAAGTGATTTTGTGTCATTGGTTGAACATTTAGGTCATTTTCGTCCTCCCTAGGCTTATTCTCGTCCAATTAGGGTTTTTAACCAATCTTGTGCATCCAATAAGTACATTTGTGTCATTGGTTGAACATTTATGTCATTTTTCTTCCTCCCAAGGCTTATTCGCGTCCAATTAGGGTTTTTAACCAATCTTGTGCATCCAATAAGTACATTTGTGTCATTGGTTGAACATTTAGGTCATTTTCGTCCTCCCAAGGCTTATTCTCGTCCAATTAGGGTTTTTAACCAATCTTGTGCATCCAATAAGTGATTTTGTGTCATTGGTTGAACATTTAGGTCATTTTCGTCCTCCCAAGGCTTATTCTCGTCCAATTAGGGTTTTTAACCAATCTAGTGCATGCAATAAGTACATTTGTGTCATTGGTTGAACATTTAGGTCATTTTCGTCCTCCCAAGTCTTATTCTCGTCCAATTAGGGTTTTTAACCAATCTTGTGCATCCAATAAGTACATTTGTGTCATTGGTTGAACATTTAGGTCATTTTCGTCCTCCCAAGGCTTTTTCTCGTCCAATTAGGGTTTTTAACCAATCTTGTGCATCCAATAAGTACATTTGTGTCATTGGTTGAACATTTTGGTCATGTTCGTCCTCCCAAGGCTTATTCTCGTCCAATTAGGGTTTTTAACCAATCTTGTGCATCCAATAAGTGATTTTGTGTCATTGGTTGAACATTTAGGTCATTTTCGTCCTCCCAAGGCTTATTCTCGTCCAATTAGGGTTTTTAACCAATCTTGTGCATCCAATAAAGTATTTTGTGCCATAGTTTGAACATTTAGGTCATTTTCGTCCTCCCAAGGCTTATTCTCGTCCAATTAGGGTTTTTAACCAATCTTGTGCATCCAATAAGTGATTTTGTGTCATTGGTTGAACATTTAGGTCATTTTCGTCCTCCCAAGGCTTATTCTCGTCCAATTAGGGTTTTTAACCAATCTTGTGCATCCAATAAGTGATTTTGTGTCGTTGGATGAACAATTAGGTCATTTTCGTCCTCCCAAGGCTTACTCTCGTCCAATTAGGGTTTTTAACCAATCTTGTGCATCCAATAAGTACATTTGTGTCATTGGTTGAACATTTAGGTCATTTTCGTCCTCCCAAGGCTTATTCTCGTCCAATTAGGGTTTTTAACCAATCTTGTGCATCCAATAAGTGATTTTGTGTCGTTGGATGAACATTTAGGTCATTTAAGTCCTCCCAAGGCTTATTCTCGTCCAATTAGGGTTTTTAACCAATCTTGTGCATCCAATAAGTACATTTGTGTCATTGGTTGAACATTTAGGTCATTTTCGTCTTCCCAAGGCTTATTCTCGTCCAATTAGGGTTTTTAACCAATCTTGTGCATCCAATAAGTACATTTGTGTCATTGGTTGAACATTTAGGTCATTTTCATCCTTCAGGGACTTGTTCTCGTCCAATTAGTGTTTTTAACCAATCTTGTGCATCCAATAAGTGATTTTGTGTCATTGGTTGAACATTTAGGTCATTTTCGTCCTCCCAAGGCTTATTCTCATCCAATTAGGGTTTTTAACCAATCTTGTGCATCCAATACGTGATTTTGTGTCATTAGTTGAACATTTAGCTCATTTTCGTCCTCCCTAGGCTTATTCTCGTCCAATTAGGGTTTTTAACCAATCTTGTGCATCCAATAAGTGTTTTGTGTCATTGTTTGAACATTTAGGTCATTTTCGTCCTCCCTAGGCTTATTCTCGTTCAATTAGGGTTTTTAACCAATCTTGTGCATCCAATAAGTGATTTTGTGTCATTGTTTGAACATTTAGGTTATTTTCGTCCTCCCAAGGCTTATTCTCGTCCAATTAGGGTTTTTAACCAATCTTGTGCATCCAATAAGTACATTTGTGTCATTGGTTGAACATTTAGGTAATTTTCGTCCTCCCAAGGCTTATTCTCCTCCAATTAGGGTTTTTAACCAATCTTGTGCATCCAATAAGTGATTTTGTGTCATTGGTTGAACATTTAGGTCATTTTCGTCCTCCCAAGGCTTATTCTCGTCCAATTAGGGTTTTTAACCAATCTTGTGCATCCAATAAGTGATTTTGTGTCATTGGTTGAACATTTAGGTCATTTTCGTCCTCCCAAGGCTTATTCTCGTCCAATTAGGGTTTTTAACCAATCTTGTGCATCCAATAAATGATTTTGTGTCATTGGTTGAACATTTATGTCATTTTTGTCCTCCCAAGGCTTATTCTCGTCCAATTAGGGTTTTGAACCAATCTTGTGCATCCAATAAGTACATTTGTGTCATGGGTTAATCATTTAAGTCATTTTCGTCCTCCCAAGGCTTATTCTCGTCCAATTAGGGTTTTTAACCAATCTTTTGCATCCAATAAGTACATTTGTGTCATTGGTTGAACATTTAGGTCATTTTCGTCCTCCCAAGGCTTATTCTCGTCCAATTAGGGTTTTTAACCAATCTTGTGCATCCAATAAGTGATTTTGTGTCATTGGTTGAACATTTAGGTCATTTTCGTCCTCCCAAGGCTTATTCTCGTCCAATTAGGGTTTTGAACCAATCTTGTGCATCCAATAAGTGATTTGTTGTCATTGGTTGAACATTTAGGTCATTTTCGTCCTCCCAAGACTTATTCTCGTCCAATTAGGGTTTTTAACAAATCTTTTGCATCCAATAAGTACATTTGTGTCATTGGTTGATTATTTAGGTCATATTTGTCCTCCCTAGGCTTATTCTCGTCCAATTAGGGTTTTAAACCAATCTTGTGCATCCAATATGTGATTTTGTGTCATTGTTTGAACATTTAGGTCATTTTCGTCCTCCCAACGATTATTCTCGTCCAATTAGGGTTTTGAACCAATCTTGTGCATCCAATAAGTGATTTTGTGTCATTGGTTGAACATTTAGGTCATTTTCGTCCTCCCTAGGCTTATTCTCGTCCAATTATTGTTTTTAACCAATCTTGTGCATCCAATAAGTGATTTTGTGTCATTGTTTGAACATTTAGGTCATTTTCGTCCTCCCAAGGCTTATTCTCCTCCAATTAGGGTTTTTAACCAATCTTGTGCATCCACTAAGTACTTTTGTGTCATTGGTTGAACATTTAGGTCATTTTCGTCCTCTAGGGACTTATTCTCGTCCAATTAGGGTTTTTAACCAATCTTGTGCATCCAATAAGTGATTTTGTGTCATTGGTTGAACGTTTAGGTCATTTTCGTCCTCCCAAGGCTTATTCTCGTCCAATTAGGGTTTTTAACCAATCTTGTGCATCCAATAAGTGATTTTGTGTCATTGGTTGAACATTTAGGTCATTATCGTCCTCCCAAGGCTTATTCTCTTCCAATTAGGGTTTTTAACCAATCTTGTGCATCCAATAAGTGATTTTGTGTCATTGGTTGAACATTTAGGTCATTTTCGTCCTCCCAAGGCTTATTCTCGTCCAATTAGGGTTTTTAACCAATCTTGTGCATCCAATAAGTGATTTTGTGTCATTGGTTGAACATTTAGGTCATTTTCGTCCTCCCAAGGCTTATTCTCGTCCAATTAGGGTTTTTAACCAATCTTGTGCATCCAATAAGTGATTTTGTGTCATTGGTTGAACATTTAGGTCATTTTCGTCCTCCCAAGGCTTATTCTCGCCCAAGTAGGGTTTTTAACCAATCTTGTGCATCCAATAAGTGATTTTGTGTCATTGGTTGAACATTTAGGTCATTTTCGTCCTCCCAAGGCTTATTCTCGTCCAATTAGGGTTTTTAACCAATCTTGTGCATCCAATAAGTGATTTTGTGTCATTGGTTGAACATTTAGGTCATTTTCGTCCTCCCAAGGCTTATTCTCGTCCAATTAGGGTTTTTAACCAATCTTGTGCATCCAATAAGTGATTTTGTGTCATTGGTTGAACATTTAGGTCATTTTCATCCTCTTAAGGCTTATTCTCGTCCAATTAGGGTTTTTAACCAATCTTGTGCATCCAATAAGTGATTTTGTATCATTGGTTGAACATTTAGGTCATTTTCCTCCTCCCAAAGCTTATTCTCGTCCAATTAGGGTTTTTAACTTATCTTGTGCATCCAATAAGTACATTTGTGTCATTGGTTGAACATTTAGGTCATTTTCGTCCTCCCAAGGCTTATTCTCGTCCAATTAGGGTTTTTAACCAATCTTGTGCATCCAATAAGTGATTTTGTGTCATTGGTTGAACATTTAGGTCATTTTCGTCCTCCCAAGGCTTATTCTCGTCCAATTAGGGTTTTTAACCAATCTTGTGCATCCAATAAGTACATTTGTGTCATTGGTTGAAAATTTAGGTCATTTTGGTTTTCCCAAGGCTTATTCTCATCCAATTAGGGTTTTTAACCAATCTTGTGCATCTAATAAGTGATTTTGTGTCCTTGGTTGAACATTTAGGTCATTTTCGTCCTCCCTAGGCTTATTCTCGTCCAATTAGGGTTTTTAACCAATCTTATGCATCCAATCTTTGTGCTATTGGTTGAACATTTAGCTCATTTTCGTCCTCCCAAGGCTTATTCTCGTCCAATTAGGGTTTTTAACCAATCTTGTGCATCCAATAAGTGATTTTGTGTCATTGGTTGAACATTTTGGTCATTTTCGTCCTCCCAAGGCTTATTCTTGTCCAATTAGGGTTCTTAACAAATCTTGTGCATCCAATAAGTGATTTTGTGTAATTGGTTGAACATTTTGGTCATTTTCGTCCTCTCTAGGCTTATTCTCGTCCAATTAGGGTTTTTAAATAATCTTGTGCATCCAATAAGTACATTTGTGTCATTGGTTGAACATTTAGGTTTTTTTCTTCCTCCCTAGGCTTATTCTCGTCCAATTAGGGTTTTTAACCAATCTTGTGCATCCAATAACTGATTTTGTGTCATTGGTTGAACATTTAGGTCATTTTCGTCCCCGCAAGGCTTATTCTCATCTAATTAGGGTTTTTAACCAATCTTGTGCATCCAATAAGTGACTTTGTGTCATTGGTTGAACATTTAGGTCATTTTTGTACTCGCAAGGCTTATTCTCGTCTAATTAGGGTTTTTAACCAATCTTGTGCATCCAATAAGTGATTTTGTGTCATTGGTTGAAAATTTAGGTCATTTTCGTTTTCCCAAGGCTTATTCTCGTCCAATTAGGGTTTTTAACCAATCTTGTGCATCCAATAAGTGATTTTGTGTCATTGATTGAACATTTAGGTCATTTTCGTCCTCCCAAGGCTTATTCTCGTCGAGTTAGGGTTTTTAACCAATCTTTTGCATCCAATAAGTGATTTTGTGTCATTGATTGAACATTTATGTCATTTTCGTCCTCCCAAGGCTTATTCTCGTCCAATTACGGTTTTCAACCAATCTTATGGATCCTATAAGTGATTTTGTGTCATTGGTTGAACATTTAGGTCATTTTCGTCCTCCCAAGGCTTATTCTCGTCCAATTAGGGTTTTTAACCAATCTTGTGCATCCAATAAGTGATTTTGTGTCATTGGTTGAACATTTAGGTCATTTTCGTCATCCCAAGTCTTATTCTCGTCCAATTAGGGTTTTTAACCAATCTTGTGCATCCAATAAGTGATTTTGTGTCATTGGTTGAACATTTAGGTCATTTTCGTCCTCCCAAGGCTTATTCTCGTCCAATTAGGGTTTTTAACCAATCTTGTGCATCCAATAAGTGGTTTTGTGTCGTTGGTTGAACATTTAGGTCATTTTCGTCCTCCCAAGGCTTATTCTCGTCCAATTAGGGTTTTTAACCAATCTTGTGCATCCAATAAGTACATTTGTGTCATTGGTTGAACATTTAGGTCATTTTCGTCTTCCCAAGGCTTATTCTCGTCCAATTAGGGTTTTTAACCAATCTTGTGCATCCAATAAGTACATTTGTGTCATTGGTTGAACATTTAGGTCATTTTCATCCTTCAGGGACTTGTTCTCGTCCAATTAGTGTTTTTAACCAATCTTGTGCATCCAATAAGTGATTTTGTGTCATTGGTTGAACATTTAGGTCATTTTCGTCCTCCCAAGGCTTATTCTCATCCAATTAGGGTTTTTAACCAATCTTGTGCATCCAATACGTGATTTTGTGTCATTAGTTGAACATTTAGCTCATTTTCGTCCTCCCTAGGCTTATTCTCGTCCAATTAGGGTTTTTAACCAATCTTGTGCATCCAATAAGTGTTTTGTGTCATTGTTTGAACATTTAGGTCATTTTCGTCCTCCCTAGGCTTATTCTCGTTCAATTAGGGTTTTTAACCAATCTTGTGCATCCAATAAGTGATTTTGTGTCATTGTTTGAACATTTAGGTTATTTTCGTCCTCCCAAGGCTTATTCTCGTCCAATTAGGGTTTTTAACCAATCTTGTGCATCCAATAAGTACATTTGTGTCATTGGTTGAACATTTAGGTAATTTTCGTCCTCCCAAGGCTTATTCTCCTCCAATTAGGGTTTTTAACCAATCTTGTGCATCCAATAAGTGATTTTGTGTCATTGGTTGAACATTTAGGTCATTTTCGTCCTCCCAAGGCTTATTCTCGTCCAATTAGGGTTTTTAACCAATCTTGTGCATCCAATAAGTGATTTTGTGTCATTGGTTGAACATTTAGGTCATTTTCGTCCTCCCAAGGCTTATTCTCGTCCAATTAGGGTTTTTAACCAATCTTGTGCATCCAATAAATGATTTTGTGTCATTGGTTGAACATTTATGTCATTTTTGTCCTCCCAAGGCTTATTCTCGTCCAATTAGGGTTTTGAACCAATCTTGTGCATCCAATAAGTACATTTGTGTCATGGGTTAATCATTTAAGTCATTTTCGTCCTCCCAAGGCTTATTCTCGTCCAATTAGGGTTTTTAACCAATCTTTTGCATCCAATAAGTACATTTGTGTCATTGGTTGAACATTTAGGTCATTTTCGTCCTCCCAAGGCTTATTCTCGTCCAATTAGGGTTTTTAACCAATCTTGTGCATCCAATAAGTGATTTTGTGTCATTGGTTGAACATTTAGGTCATTTTCGTCCTCCCAAGGCTTATTCTCGTCCAATTAGGGTTTTGAACCAATCTTGTGCATCCAATAAGTGATTTGTTGTCATTGGTTGAACATTTAGGTCATTTTCGTCCTCCCAAGACTTATTCTCGTCCAATTAGGGTTTTTAACAAATCTTTTGCATCCAATAAGTACATTTGTGTCATTGGTTGATTATTTAGGTCATATTTGTCCTCCCTAGGCTTATTCTCGTCCAATTAGGGTTTTAAACCAATCTTGTGCATCCAATATGTGATTTTGTGTCATTGTTTGAACATTTAGGTCATTTTCGTCCTCCCAACGATTATTCTCGTCCAATTAGGGTTTTGAACCAATCTTGTGCATCCAATAAGTGATTTTGTGTCATTGGTTGAACATTTAGGTCATTTTCGTCCTCCCTAGGCTTATTCTCGTCCAATTATTGTTTTTAACCAATCTTGTGCATCCAATAAGTGATTTTGTGTCATTGTTTGAACATTTAGGTCATTTTCGTCCTCCCAAGGCTTATTCTCCTCCAATTAGGGTTTTTAACCAATCTTGTGCATCCAATAAGTACTTTTGTGTCATTGGTTGAACATTTAGGTCATTTTCGTCCTCTAGGGACTTATTCTCGTCCAATTAGGGTTTTTAACCAATCTTGTGCATCCAATAAGTGATTTTGTGTCATTGGTTGAACGTTTAGGTCATTTTCGTCCTCCCAAGGCTTATTCTCGTCCAATTAGGGTTTTTAACCAATCTTGTGCGTTCAATAAGTACTTTTGTGTCATTGATTGAACATTTAGGTCATTTTCGTCCTCCCAAGGATTATTCTCGCCCAATTAGGGTTTTTAATCAATCTTGTGCATCCAATAAGTGATTTTGTGTCATTGTTTGAACATTTAGGTCAATTTCGTCCTCCCAAGGCTTATTCTCATCCAATTAGGGTTTTTAACCAATCTTGTGCATCCAATAAGTACTTTTGTGTCATTGGATGAAAATTTAGGTCATTTTCGTCCTCCCAAGGATTATTCTCGTCCAATTAGGGTTTTTTAACCAATCTTGTGCATCCAATAAGTGATTTTGTGTCATTGGTTGAACATTTAGGTCATTTTCGTCCTCCCAAGGCTTATTCTCGTCCAATTAGGGTTTTGAAGCAATCTTGTGCATCCAATAAGTGATTTTGTGTCATTGGTTGAACATTTAGGTCATTTTCGTCCTCCCAAGGATTATTCTCGTCCAATTAGGGGTTTTAACCAATCTTGTGCATCCAATAAGTGATTTTGTGTCATTGTTTGAACATTTAGGTCAATTTCGTCTTCCCAAGGCTTATTCTCGTCCAATTAGGGTTTTTAACCAATCTTGTGCATCCAATAAGTGATTTTGTGTCATTGGTTGAACATTTTGGTCATTTTCGTCCTCCCTAGGCTTATTCTCGTTCAATTAGGGTTTTGAACCAATCTTGTGCATCCAATAAGTGATTTCATTTCATTGTTTGAACATTTAGGTTATTTTTGTCCTCCCAAGGCTTATTCTTGTCCAATTAGGGTTTTTAACCAATCTTGTGCATCCAATAAGTACATCTGTGTCATTGGTTGAACATTTAGGTCATTTTCGTCTTCCCAAGGCTTATTCTCGTCCAATTAGGGTTTTTAACCAATCTTGTGCATCCAATAAGTGATTTTGTGTCATTGGTTGAACATTTAGGTCATTTTCGTCCTCCAAAAGGCTTTTTCTCGTCCAATTAGGGTTTTTAACCAATCTTGTGCATCCAATAAGTACATTTGTGTCATTGGTTGAACATTTAGGTCATTTTCATCCTCCAGGGACTTGTTCTCGTCCAATTAGTGTTTTTAACCAATCTTGTGCATCCTATAAGTGATTTTGTGTCATTGGTTGAACATTTAGGTCATTTTCGTCCTCCCAAGGCTTATTCTCATCCAATTAGGGTTTTTAACCAATCTTGTGCATCCAATACGTGATTTTTTGTCATTAGTTGAACATTTAGGTCATTTTCGTCCTCCCTAGGCTTATTCTCGTCCAATTAGGGTTTTTAACCAATCTTGTGCATCCAATAAGTGATTTTGTGTCATTGGTTGAACATTTAGGTCATTTTCGTCCTCCAGGGACTTATTCTCGTCCAATTAGGGTTTTTTAACCAATCTTGTGCATCCAATAAGTGATTTTGTGTCAATTGTTGAACATTTAGGTCATTTTCATCCTCTCTAGGCTTATTCTCGTCCAATTAGGTTTTTGTGCATCCAATAAGTACATTTGTGTCTTTGGTTTAACATTTAGATCATTTTCGTTCTCCCAAGGCTTATTCTCGTCCAATTACGGTTTTTAACCAATCTTGTGCATCCAATAAGTGATTTTGTGTCATTGGTTGAACATTTAGGTCATTTTCGTCCTCCAAAAGGCTTTTTCTCGTCCAATTAGGGTTTTTAACCAATCTTGTGCATCCAATAAGTACATTTGTGTTATTGGTTGAACATTTAGGTCATTTTCATCCTCCAGGGACTTATTCTCGTCCAATTAGTGTTTTTAACCAATCTTGTGCATCCAATAAGTGATTTTGTGTCATTGGTTGAACATTTAGGTCATTTTCGTCCTCCCAAGGCTTATTCATATCCAATTAGGGTTTTTAACCAATCTTGTGCATCCAATACGTGATTTTGTGTCTATAGTTGAACATTTAGGTCATTTTCGTCCTCCCAAGGCTTATTCTCATCCAATTAGGTTTTTTAACCAATCTTGTGTATCCAATAAGTGATTTTGTGTCATTGTTTGAACATCTGGGTAATTTTCGTCCTCCCAAGGCTTATTCTGGTCCAATTAGGGTTTTGAACCAATCTTGTGCATCCAATAAGTGATTTTGTGTCATTGGTTGAACATTTAGGTCATTTTCGTCCTCCAGGGACTTATTCTCGTCCAATTAGGGTTTTTTAACCAATCTTGTGCATCCAATAAGTGATTTTGTGTCAATTGTTGAACATTTAGGTCATTTTCATCCTCCCTAGGCTTATTCTCGTCCAATTAGGGTTTTGTGCATCCAATAAGTACATTTGTGTCTTTGGTTTAACATTTAGATCATTTTCGTTCTCCCAAGGCTTATTCTCGTCCAATTACGGTTTTTAACCAATCTTGTGCATCCAATACGTGATTTTGTGTCATTGGTTGAACATTTAGGTCATTTTCGTCCTCCCTAGGCTTATTCTCGTCCAATTAGGGTTTTTAACCAATCTTGTGCATCCAATAAGTACATTTGTGTCATTGGTTGAACATTTAGGTCATTTTCGTCTTCCCAAGGCTTATTCTCGTCCAATTAGGGTTTTTAACCAATCTTGTGCATCCAATAAGTACATTTGTGTCATTGGTTGAACATTTAGGTCATTTTCATCCTTCAGGGACTTGTTCTCGTCCAATTAGTGTTTTTAACCAATCTTGTGCATCCAATAAGTGATTTTGTGTCATTGGTTGAACATTTAGGTCATTTTCGTCCTCCCAAGGCTTATTCTCATCCAATTAGGGTTTTTAACCAATCTTGTGCATCCAATACGTGATTTTGTGTCATTAGTTGAACATTTAGCTCATTTTCGTCCTCCCTAGGCTTATTCTCGTCCAATTAGGGTTTTTAACCAATCTTGTGCATCCAATAAGTGTTTTGTGTCATTGTTTGAACATTTAGGTCATTTTCGTCCTCCCTAGGCTTATTCTCGTTCAATTAGGGTTTTTAACCAATCTTGTGCATCCAATAAGTGATTTTGTGTCATTGTTTGAACATTTAGGTTATTTTCGTCCTCCCAAGGCTTATTCTCGTCCAATTAGGGTTTTTAACCAATCTTGTGCATCCAATAAGTACATTTGTGTCATTGGTTGAACATTTTGGTCATTTTCGTCCTCCCAAGGCTTATTCTCGTCCAATTAGGGTTTTTAAACAATCTTGTGCATCCAATAAGTGATTTTGTGTCATTGGTTGAACATTTAGGTCATTTTCGTCCTCCCAAGTCTTATTCTCGGTTAATTAGGGTTTTTAACCAATCTTGTGCATCCAATAAGTACATTTGTGTCATTGGTTGAACATTTAGGTCATTTTCGTCCTCCCAAGGCTTATTCTCGTCCAATTAGGGTTTTTAACCAATCTTGTGCATCCAATAAGTACATTTGTGTCATTGGTTGAACATTTAGGTCATTTTCGTCTTCCCAAAGCTTATTCTCGTCCAATTAGGGTTTTTAACCAATCTTGTGAATCCAATAAGTGATTTTCTATCATTCGTTGAACATTTAGGTAATTTTCGTCCTCCCAAGGCTTATTTTCGGATAATTAAGGTTTTTAACCAATCTTGTGCATCCAATAAGTGATTTTGTGTCATTGGTTGAACATTTAGGTCATTTTCGTCCTCCCAAGGCTTATTCTCGTCCAATTAGGGTTTTTAACCAATCTTGTGCATCCAATAAGTACATTTGTGTCATTGGTTGAACATTTAGGTCATTTTCGTCCTCCCAAGGCATTTTCTCGTCCAATTATGGTTTTTAACCAATCTTGTGCATCCAATAAGTACATTTGTGTCATTGGTTGAACATTTAGGTCATTTTCGTCCTCCCAAGGCTTATTCTCGTCCAATTAGGGTTTTTAACCAATCTTGTGCATCCAATAAGTGATTTTGTGTCATTGGTTGAACATTTAGGTCATTTTCGTCCTCCCAAGGCTTATTCTCATCCAATTAGGGTTTTTAACCAATATTGTGCATCCAATAAGTGATTTTGTGTCATTGGTTGAACATTGAGGTCATTTTCGTCCTCCGAAGGCTTATTCTTATCCAATTAGGGTTTTTAACCAATCTTGTGCATCCAATAAGTACATTTGTGTCATTGGTTGAACATTTAGGTCATTTTCGTCCTCCCTAGGCTTATTCTCGTCCAATTAGGGTTTTTAACCAATCTTGTGCATCCAATAAGTGATTTTGTGTCATTGGTTGAACATTTAGGTCATTTTCTTCCTCCAAAGGCTTATTCTCGTCCAATTAGGGTTTTTAACCAATCTTGTGCATCCAATAAGTACATTTGTGTCATTGGTTGAACATTTAGTTCATTTTCGTCCTCCCAAGGCTTATTCTCGTCCAATTAGGGTTTTTAACCAATCTTGTGCATCCAATAAATGATTTTGTGTCATTGTTTGAACATTTAGGTCATTTTCGTCCTCCCAAGGCTTATTCTCGTCCAATTAGGGTTTTTAACCAATCTTGTGCATCCAATAAGTACATTTGTGTCATTGGTTGAACATTTAGGTCATTTTCGTCCTCCCTAGGCTTATTCTCGTCCAATTAGGGTTTTTAACCAATCTTGTGCATCCAATAAGTGATTTTGTGTCATTGGTTGAACATTTAGGTCATTTTCGTCCTCCCAGGGCTTAATCTCATCCAATTAGGGTTTTTAACCAATCTTGTGCATCCAATAAGTGATTTTGTGTCATTGGTTGAACATTTAGGTCATTTTCGTCCTCCCAAGGCTTATTCTCGTCCAATTAGGGTTTTTAACCAATCTTGTGCATCCAATAAGTGATTTTGTTTCATTGGTTGAACATTTGGGTCATTTTCGTCCTCCCTAGGCTTATTCTCGTTCAATTAGGGTTTTTAACCAATCTTGTGCATCCAATAAGTGATTTTGTGTCATTGTTTGAACATTTAGGTTATTTTCGTCCTCCCAAGGCTTATTCTCGTCCAATTAGGGTTTTTAACCAATCTTGTGCATCCAATAAGTAAATTTATGTCATTGGTTGAACATTTAGGTCATTTTCGTCCTCCCAAGGCTTATTCTCGTCCAATTAGGGTTTTTAACCAATCTTGTGCATCCAATAAGTGATTTTGTGTCATTGGTTGAACATTTAGGTCATTTTCGTCCTCCCAAGGCTTATTCTCGTCCAATTAGGGTTTTTGATCAATCTTGTGCATCCAATAAGTACATTTGCGTCATTGGTTGAACATTTAGGTCATTTTCGTCCTCCCAAGGCTTATTCTCGCCCAATCAGGGTTTTTAACCAATCTTGTGCATCCAATAAGTGATTTTGTGTCATTGGTTGAACATTTAGGTCATTTTCGTCCTCCCTAGGCTTATTCTCGTCCAATTAGGGTTTTTAACCAATCTTGTGCATCCAATAAGTAACTTTGTGTCATTGGTTGAACATTTAGGTCATTTTCGTCCTCCCAAGGCTTATTCTCGTCCAATTAGGGTTTTTAACCAATCTTGTGCATCCAATAAGTACATTTGTGTCATTGGTTGAACATTTAGGTCATTTTCGTCCTCCCAAGGTTTATTATCGTCCAATTAGGGTTTTTAACCAATCTTGTGCATCCGATAAGCGATTTTGTGTCATTGGTTGAACATTTAGGTCATTTTCGTCCTCCCTAGGCTTATTCTCGTCCAATTAGGGTTTTTAACCAATCTTGTGCATCAAATAAGTGATTTTGTGTCATTGTTTGAACATTTAGGTCATTTTTGTCCTCCCTAGGCTTATTCTCGTCCAATTAGGGTTTTTAACCTATCTTGTGCATCAAATAAGTACATTTGTGTCATTGGCTGAACATTTAGGTCATTTTCGTCCTCCCAAGGCTTATTCTCGTCCAATTAGGGTTTTGAACCAATCTTGTGCATCCAATAAATGATCTTGTGTCATTGTTTGAACATTTAAGTTATTTTCGTCCTCCCAAGGCTTATTCTCGTCCAATTAGGGTTTTTAACCAATCTTGTGCATCCAATAAGTACATTTGTGTCATTGGTTGAACATTTAGGTCATTTTCGTCCTCCCAAGGCTTATTCTCGTCCAATTAGGGTTTTTAACCAATCTTGTGCATCCAATAAGTGATTTTGTGTCATTGGGTTTAACATTTAGGTCATTTTCTTCCTCCCAAGGCTTATTCTCGTCCAATTAGGGTTTTTAACCAATCTTGTGCATCCAATAAGTATATTTGTGTCATTGGTTGAACATTTAGGTCATTTTCGTCCTCCCAAGGCTTATTCTCGTCCAATTAGGGTTTTTAACCAATCTTGTGCATCCAATAAGTACATTTGTGTCATTGGTTGAACATTTAGGTCATTTTCGTCCTCCCAAGGCTTATTCTCGTCCAATTAGGGTTTTTAACCAATCTTGTGCATCCAATAAGTACATTTGTGTCATTGGTTGAACATATAGGTCATTTTCTTCCTCCCAAGGCTTATTCTCGTCCAATTAGGGTTTTTAACCAATCTTGTGCATCCAATAAGTACATTTGTGTCATTGGTTGAACATTTAGGTCATTTTCGTCCTCCCAAGGCTTATTCTCGTACAATTAGGGTTTTTAACCAATCTTGTGCAATCAATAAGTACATTTGTGTCATTGGTTGAACATTTAGGTCATTTTCGTCCTCCCAAGGCTTATTCTCGTCCAATTAGGGTTTTTAACCAATCTTGTGCATCCAATAAGTACATTTGTGTCATTGGTTGAACATTTAGGTCATTTTCGTCCTCCCAATGCTTATTCTCGTCCAATTAGGGTTCTTAACCAATCTTGTGCATCCAATAAGTACATTTGTGTCGTTGGTTGAACATTTAGGTCATTTTCGTCCTCCCAAGGCTTATTCTTGTCCAATTAGCGTTTTTAACCAATCTTGTGCATCAAATATGTGATTTTGTGTCATTGGTTGAACATTTAGGTCATTTTCGTCCTCCCAAGGCTTATTCTCGTCCAATTAGGGTTTTTAACCAATCTTGTGCATCCAATAAGTACATTTGTGTCATTGGTTGAACATTTAGGTCATTTTCGTCCTCCCAATGCTTATTCTCGTCCGATTAGGGTTTTTAACCAATCTTGTGCATCCAATAAGTGATTTTGTGTCATTGGTTGAACATTTAGGTCATTTTCGTCCTCCCTAGGCTTATTCTCGTCCAATTAGGGTTTTTAACCAATCTTGTGCATCCAATAAGTACATTTGTGTCATTGGTTGAACATTTTGGTCATTTTCGTCCTCCCAAGGCTTATTCTCGTCCAATAAGGGTTTTTCACCAATCTTGTGCATCCAATAAGTGATTTTGTGTCATTGTTTGAACATTTAGGTTATTTTCGTCCTCCCAAGGCTTATTCTCGTCCAACTAGGGTTTTTAACCAATCTTTTGCATCCAATAAGTGATTTTGTGTCATTGGTTGAACATTTAGGTCATTTTCATCCTCCCTAGGCTTATTCTCGTCCTATTAGGGTTTTGTGCATCCAATAAGTAAATTTGTGTCATTGGTTGAACATTTACGTCATTTTCGTCCTTCCAAGGCTTATTCTCGTACAGTTACGGTTTTTAACCAATCTTGTGCATCCAATACGTGATTTTGTGTCATTAGATGAACATTTAGGTCATTTTCGTCCTCCCTTCTCGTCCAATTAGGGTTTTTAACGAATCTTGTGCATCGAATAAGTGATTTGTGTCATTGTTTGAACATTTAGAACATTTTCGTCCTCCCAAGGCTTATTCTCCTCCAATTAGGGTTTTTAACCAATCTTGTGCATCCAATAAGTGATTTTGTGTCATTGGTTAAACATTTAGGTCATTTTCGTCATCCCAAGGCTTATTCTCGTCCAATTAGGGTTTTTAACCAATCTTTTGCATCCAATAAGTAAATTTGTGTCATTGGTTGAACATTTAGGTCATTTTCGTCCTCCCAAGGTTTATTCTCGTCCAATTAGGGTTTTTAACCAATCTTGTGCATCCAATAAGTGATTTTGTGTCATTGGTTGAACATTTATGTCATTTTCGTCCTCCCTAGGCTTATTCTCGTTCAATTAGGGTTTTGAACCATTCTTGTGCATCCAATAAGTGATTTTATGTCATTGTTTGAACATTTAGGTTATTTTTGTCCTCCCAAGGCTTATTCTCGTCCAATTAGGGTTTTTAACCAATCTTGTGCATCCAATAAGTACATTTGTGTCATTGGTTGAACATTTAGGCCATTTACGTCTTCCCAAGGCTTATTCTCGTCCAATTAGGATTTTTAACCAATCTTGTGCATCCAATAAGTGATTTTGTGTCATTGGTTGAACATTTAGGTCATTTTCGTCCTCCAAAAGGCTTTTTCTCGTCCAATTAGGGTTTTTAACCAATCTTGTGCATCCAATAAGTACATTTGTGTTATTGGTTGAACATTTAGGTCATTTTCATCCTCCAGGGACTTATTCTCGTCCAATTAGTGTTTTTAACCAATCTTGTGCATCCAATAAGTGATTTTGTGTCATTGGTTGAACATTTAGGTCATTTT
>JBBPBP010000339.1:51380-95295 GCA_037974735.1 Cicer chorassanicum
GGGTTTTTAACCAATCTTGTGCATCCAATAAGTGATTTTGTGTCATTGTTTGAACATTTAGGTTATTTTCGTCCTCCCAAGGCTTATTCTCGTCCAATTAGGGTTTTTAACCAATCTTGTGCATCCAATAAGTACATTTGTGTCATTGGTTGAACATTTTGGTCATTTTCGTCCTCCCAAGGCTTATTCTCGTCCAATAAGGGTTTTTCACCAATCTTGTGCATCCAATAAGTGATTTTGAGTCATTGGTTGAACATTTAGGTCATTTTCGTCCTCCAGGGACTTATTCTCGTCCAATTAGGGTTTTTAACCAATCTTTTGCATCCAATAAGTGATTTTGTGTCATTGGTTGAACATTTAGGTCATTTTCATCCTCCCTAGGCTTATTCTCGTCCAATTAGGGTTTTGTGCATCCAATAAGTACATTTTTGTCTTTGGTTGAACATTTAGGTCATTTTCGTCCTCCCAAGGCTTATGCTTGGTCAATTAAGGTTTTTAACTAATCTTGTGCATCCAATACGTGATTTTGTGTCATTGGTTGAACATTTAGGTCATTTTCGTTCTCCCTAGGCTTATTCTCGTCAAATTGGTGTTTTTAACCAATCTTGTGCATCCAATAAGTGATTTTGTGTCATTGGTTGAACATTTAGGTCATTTTCGTCCTCCCAAGGCTTATTCTCATCCAATTAGGTTTTTTAACCAATCTTGTGCATCCAATAAGTGATTTTGTGTCATTGTTTGAACATTTGGGTCATTTTCGTCCTCCCAAGGCTTATTCTGGTCCAATTAGGGTTTTGAACCAATCTTGTGCATCCAATAAGTGATTTTGTGTCATTGGTTGAACATTTAGGTCATTTTCGTCCTCCAGAGACTTATTCTCGTCCAATTAGGGTTTTTTTAACCAATCTTGTGCATCCAATAAGTGATTTTGTGTCATTGGTTGAACATTTAGGTCATTTTCATCCTCCAGGGACTTATTCTCGTCCAATTAGTGTTTTTAACCAATCTTGTGCATCCAATAAGTGATTTTGTGTCATTGTTTGAACATTTATGTCATTTTCGTCCTCCCTAGGCTTATTCTCGTTCAATTAGGGTTTTGAACCAATCTTGTGCATCCAATAAGTGATTTTATTTCATTGTTTGAACATTTAGGTTATTTTTGTCCTCCCAAGGCTTATTCTCGTCCAATTAGGGTTTTTAACCAATCTTGTGCATCCAATAAGTACATTTGTGTCATTGGTTGAACATTTAGGTCATTTTCGTCTTCCCAAGGCTTATTCTCGTCCAATTAGGGTTTTTAACCAATCTTGTGCATCCAATAAGTGATTTTGTGTCATTGGTTGAACATTTAGGTCATTTTCGTCTTCCCAAGGCTTATTCTCGTCCAATTAGGGTTTTTAACCAATCTTGTGCATCCAATAAGTGATTTTGTGTCATTGGTTGAAGATTTAGGTCATTTTCGTCCTCCCTAGGGTTATTCTCGTCCAATTAGGGTTTTTAACCAATCTTGTGCATCCAATATGTGATTTTGTGTCATTGGTTGAACATTTAGGTCATTTTCGTCCTCCCTAGGCTTATTCTCGTCCAATTAGGGTTTTTAACCAATCTTGTGCATCCAATAAGTGATTTTGTTTCATTGGTTGAACATTTAGGTCATTTTCGTTCTCCCTAGGCTTATTCTCGTTCAATTAGGGTTTTTAACCAATCTTGTGCATCCAATAAGTGATTTTGTGTCATTGTTTGAACATTTAGGTTATTTTCGTCCTCCCAAGGCTTATTCTCGTCCAATTAGGGTTTTTAACCAATCTTGTGCATCCAATAAGTACATTTGTGTCATTGATTGAACATTTAGGTCATTTTCGTGCTCCCAAGGCTTATTCTCTTCCAATTAGGGTTTTTAACCAATCTTGTGCATCCAATAAGTGATTTTGTGTCATTGGTTGAACATTTAGGTCATTTTCGTCCTCCCAAGGCTTATTCTCGTCCAATTAGGGTTTTTAACCAATCTTGTGCATCCAATAAGTGATTTTGTGTCATTGGTTGAACATTTAGGTCATTTTCGTCCTCCCTAGGCTTATTCTCGTCCAATTAGGGTTTTTAACCAATCTTGTGCATCCAATAAGTGATTTTGTGTCATTGGTTGAACATTTAGGTCATTTTCGTCCGCCCAAAGCTTATTCTTGTCCAATTAGGGTTTTTAACCAATCTTGTGCATCCAATAAGTACATTTGTGTCATTGGTTGAACATTTAGGTCATTTTCGTCCTCCGAAGGCTTATTCTCGTCCAATTAGGGTTTTTAACCAATCTTGTGCATCCAATAAGTACATTTGTGTCATTGGTTGAACATTTAGGTCATTTTCGTCCTCCCTAGGCTTATTCTCTTCCAATTAGGGTTTTTAACCAATCTTGTGCATCCAATAAGTTATTTTGTGTCATTGGTTGAACATTTAGGTCATTTTCGTCCTCCCAAGGCTTATTCTCGTCCAATTAGGGTTTTTAACCAATCTTGTGCATCCAATAAGTGATTTTGTGTCATTGGTTGAACATTTAGGTCATTTTCGTCCTCCCTAGTCTTATTCTCGTCCAATTAGGGTTTTTAACCAATCTTGTGCATCAAATAAGTACATTTGTGTCATTGGTTGAACATTTAGGTCATTTTCGTCCTCCCAAGGCTTATTCTCGTCCAATTAGAGTTTTTAACCAATCTTATGCATCCAATAAGTGATTTTGTGTCATTGGTTGAACATTTAGGTCATTTTCGTTCTCCCAAGGCTTATTCTCGTCCAATTAGGGTTTTTAACCAATCTTGTGCATACAATAAGTTATTTTGTGTCATTGGTTGAACATTTAGGTCATTTTCGTCCTCCCAAGGCTTATTCTCGTCCAATTAGGGTTTTTAACCAATCTTGTGCATCCAATAAGTGATTTTGTGTCATTGGTTGAACATTTAGGTCATTTTCGTCCTCCCAAGGCTTATTCTCGTCCAATTAGGGTTTTTAACCAATCTTGTGCATCCAATAAGTGATTTTGTGTCATTGGTTGAACATTTAGGTCATTTTCATCCTCTTAAGGCTTATTCTCGTCCAATTAGGGTTTTTAACCAATCTTGTGCATCCAATAAGTGATTTTGTATCATTGGTTGAACATTTAGGTCATTTTCCTCCTCCCAAAGCTTATTCTCGTCCAATTAGGGTTTTTAACTTATCTTGTGCATCCAATAAGTACATTTGTGTCATTGGTTGAACATTTAGGTCATTTTCGTCCTCCCAAGGCTTATTCTCGTCCAATTAGGGTTTTTAACCAATCTTGTGCATCCAATAAGTGATTTTGTGTCATTGGTTGAACATTTAGGTCATTTTCGTCCTCCCAAGTCTTATTCTCGTCTAATTAGGGTTTTTAACCAATCTTGTGCATCCAATAAGTGATTTTGTGTCATTGGTTGAACATTTAGGTCATTTTCGTCCTCCCTAGGCTTATTCTCGTCCAATTAGGGTTTTTAACCAATCTTGTGCATCCAATAAGTACACTTTTGTCATTGGTTGAACATTTAGGTCATTTTCGTCCTCCCAAGGCTTATTCTCGTCCAATTAGGGTTTTTAACCAATCTTGTGCATCCAATAAGTGATTTTGTGTCATTGGTTGAACATTTAGGTCATTTTCGTCCTTTCTAGGCTTATTCTCGTCCAATTAGGGTTTTTAACCAATCTTGTGCATCCAATAAGTGATTTTGTGTCATTGGTTGAACATTTAGGTCATTTTCGTCCTCCCTAGGCTTATTCTCGTCCAATTAGGGTTTTTAACCAATCTTGTGCATCCAATATGTACACTTGTGTCATTGGTTGAACATTTAGGTCATTTTCGTCCTCCCAAGGCTTATTCTCGTCCAATTAGGGTTTTTAACCAATCTTGTGCATCCAATAAGTGATTTTGTGTCATTGGTTGAACATTTAGGTCATTTTCGTCCTCCCTAGGCTTATTCTCGTCCAATTAGGGTTTTTAACTAATCTCGTGCATCCAATAAGTGATTTGTGTCATTGGTTGAACATTTAGGTCATTTTCGTCCTCCCAAGGCTTATTCTCGTCCAATTAGGGTTTTTAACCAATCTTGTGCATCCAATAAGTGATTTTGTGTCATTGGTTGAACATTTAGGTCATTTTCGTCCTCCCTAGGCTTATTCTCGTCCAATTAGGGATTTTTAACAATCTTGTGCATCCAATAAGTGATTTTATGCCATTGGTTGAACATTTAGGTCATTTTCGTCCTCCCAAGGCATATTCTCGTCCAATTAGGGTTTTTTAACAATCTTGTGCATCCAATAAGTACATTTGTTTCATTGGTTGAACATTTAGGTCATTTATGTCCTCCAAAAGCTTATTCTCATCCAATTAGGGTTTTTAACCAATCTTGTGCATCCAATAAGTGATTTTGTGTCATTGGTTGAACATTTAGGTCATTTTCGTCCTCCCAAGGCTTATTCTCGTCCAATTAGGGTTTTTAACCAATCTTGTGCATCCAATAAGTGATTTTGTGTCATTGGTTGAACATTTAGGTCATTTTCGTCTTCCCAAGGCTTATTCTCGTCCAATTAGGGTTTGTAACCAATCTTGTGCATCCAATAAGTGATTTTGTGTCCTTGGTTGAACATTTAGGTCATTTTCGTCCTCCCAAGGCTTATTCTCGTCCAATTAGGGTTTTTAACCAATCTTGTGCATCCAATAAGTGATTTTGTGTCATTGGTTGAACATTTAGGTCATTTTCGTCCTCCCAAGGCTTATTCTCGTCCAATTAGGGTTTTTAACCAATCTTGTGCATCCAATAAGTACATTTGTGTCTTTTGTTGAACATTTAGGTCATTTTCGTCCTCCCAAGGCTTATTCTTGTCCAATTACGGTTTTTAACCAATCTTGTGCATCCAATACGTGATTTTGTGTCATTGGTTGAACATTTAGGTCATTTTCGTCCTCCCTAAGATTATTCTCGTCCAATTAGGGTTTTTAACCAATCTTGTGCATCCAATAAGTGATATTTTGTCATTGTTTGAACATTTAGGTCATTTTCGTCCTCCCAAGGCTTATTCTCGTCCAATTACGGTTTTTAACCAATCTTGTGCATCCAATACGTGATTTTGTGTCATTGGTTGAACATTTAGGTCATTTTCGTCCTCCCTAGGATTATTCTCGTCCAATTAGGGTTTTTAACCAATCTTGTGGATCCAATAAGTGATATTTTGTCATTGTTTGAACATTTAGGTCATTTTCGTCTTCCCAAGGCTTATTCTCCTCCAATTAGGGTTTTTAACCAATCTTGTGCATCCAATAAGTGATTTTGTGTCAATTGTTGAACATTTAGGTCATTTTCATCCTCCCTAGGCTTATTCTCGTCCAATTAGGGTTTTGTGCATCCAATAAGTACATTTGTGTCTTTGGTTGAACATTTAGGTCATTTTCGTCCTCCCAAGGCTTATTCTCGTCCAATTACGGTTTTTAACCAATCTTGTGCATCCAATACGTGATTTTGTGTCATTGGTTGAACATTTAGGTCATTTTCGTCCTCCCTAGGATTATTCTCGTCCAATTAGGGTTTTTAACAAATCTTGTGCATCCAATAAGTACATTTGTGTCATTGGTTGAACATTTAGGTCATTTTCGTCTTCCCAAGGCTTATTCTCGTCCAATTAGGGTTTTTAACCAATCTTGTGCATCCAATAAGTGATTTTGTGTCATTGGTTGAACATTTAGGTCATTTTCATCCTCCAGGGACTTATTCTCGTCCAATTAGTGTTTTTAACCAATCTTGTGCATCCAATAAGTGATTTTGTGTCATTGTTTGAACATTTAGGTCATTTTCGTCCTCCCAAGGCTTATTCTCCTCCAATTAGGGTTTTTAACAAATCTTGTGCATCCAATAAGTGATTTTGTGTCATTGGTTAAACATTTAGGTCATTTTCGTCATCCCAAGGCTTATTCTCGTCCAATTAGGGTTTTTAACCAATCTTGTGCATCCAATAAGTAAATTTGTGTCATTGGTTGAACATTTAGGTAATTTCGTCCTCCCAAGGCTTATTCTCGTCCAATTAGGGTTTTGTGCATCCAATAAGTACATTTGTGTCTTTGGTTGAACATTTAGGTCATTTTCGTCCTCCCAAGGCTTATTCTCGTCCAATTACGGTTTTTAACCAATCTTGTGCATCCAATACGTGATTTTGTGTCATTGGTTGAACATTTAGGTCATTTTCGTCCTCCCTAGGATTATTCTCGTCCAATTAGGGTTTTTAACAAATCTTGTGCATCCAATAAGTACATTTGTGTCATTGGTTGAACATTTAGGTCATTTTCGTCTTCCCAAGGCTTATTCTCGTCCAATTAGGGTTTTTAACCAATCTTGTGCATCCAATAAGTGATTTTGTGTCATTGGTTGAACATTTAGGTCATTTTCATCCTCCCAAGGCTTTTTCTCGTCCAATTAGGGTTTTTAACCAATCTTGTGCATCCAATAAGTACATTTGTGTCATTGCTTGAACATTTAGGTCATTTTCATCCTCCAGGGACTTGTTCTCGTCCAATTAGTGTTTTTAACCAATCTTCTGCATCCAATAAGTGATTTTGTGTCATTGGTTGAACATTTAGGTCATTTTCATCCTCCCAAGGCTTATTCTTATCCAATTAGGGTTTTTAACCAATCTTGTGCATCCAATACGTGATTTTGTGTCATTAGTTGAACATTTAGGTCATTTTCGTCCTCCGTAGGCTTATTCTCGTCCAATTAGGGTTTTTAACCAATCTTGTGCATCCAATAAGTGATTTTGTGTCATTGGTTGAACATTTAGGTCATTTTCATCCTCCCAAGGCTTTTTCTCGTCCAATTAGGGTTTTTAACCAATCTTGTGCATCCAATAAGTACATTTGTGTCATTGGTTGAACATTTAGGTCATTTTCGTCCTCCCAAGGCTTATTCTCGTCCAATTAGGGTTTTCAACCAATCCTGTGCATCCAATAAGTGATTTTGTGTCATTGGTTGAACATTTAGGTCATTTTCGTCCTCCCAAGGCTTATTCTCGTCCAATTAGGGTTTTTAACCAATCTTGTGCATCCAATAAGTACATTTGTGTCATTGGTTGAACATTTAGGACATTTTCGTCCTCCCAAGGCTTATTCTCCTCCAATTAGGGTTTTTAACCAACCTTGTGCATCCAATAATTACATTTCTGTCATTGGTTGAACATTTGGGTCATTTTCGTCCTCCCAAGGCTTATTCTCTTCCAATTAGGGTTTTTAACGAATCTTGTGCATCCAATAAGTACATTTATTTTATTGGTTGGACATTTAGGTCATTTTCGTCGTCCCTAGGCTTATTCTCGTCCAAATAAGGTTTTTAACCAATCTTGTGCATCCAATAAGTGATTTTGTGTCATTGGTTGAACATTTAGGTCATTTTCGTCCTCCCTAGGCTTATTCTCGTCCAATTAGGGTTTTTAACCAATCTTGTGCATCCAATAAGTGATTTTGAGTCATTGGTTCAACATTTAGGTCATTTTCGTCCTCCCTAGTCTTATTCTCGTCCAATTAGGGCTTTTAACCAATCTTGTGCATCCAATAAGTGATTTTGAGTCATTGGTTGAACATTTAGGTCATTTTCGTCCTCCTTAGTCTTATTCTCGTCCAATTAGGGCTTTTAACCAATCTTGTGCATCCAATAAGTACATTTGTGTCATTGGTTGAACATTTAGGTCATTTTCGTCATCCCAAAGCTTATTCTCGTCCAATTAGGGTTTTTAACCAATCTTGTGCATCCAATAAGTGATTTTGTGTCATTGGTTGAACATTTAGGTCATTTTCGTCCTCCCTAGGCTTATTCTCGTCCAATTAGGGTTTTTAACCAATCTTGTGCATCCAATAAGTGATTTTGTGCCATTGGTTGAAAATTTAGGTCATTTTCGTCCTCCCAAGTCTTATTCTCGTCCAATTAGGGTTTTGAACAAATCTTGTGCATCCAATAAGTACATTTGTGTCATTGGTCGAACATTGAGGTCATTTTCGTCCTCCCAAGGCTTATTCTCGTCCAATTAGGGTTTTTAACCAATCTTGTGCATCCAATAAGTACATTTTTGTCATTGGTTGAACATTTAGGTCATTTTCGACCTCCCAAGGCTTATTCTCGTCCAATTAGGGTTTTTAACCAATCTTGTGCATCCAATAAGTGATTTTGAGTCATTGGTTGAACATTTAGGTCATTTTCGTCCTCCCTAGTCTTATTCTCGTCTAATTAGGGCTTTTAACCAATCTTGTTCATCCAATAAGTGATTTTGAGTCATTGGTTGAACATTTAGGTCATTTTCGTCCTCCTTAGTCTTATTCTCGTCCAATTAAGGTTTTTAACCAATCTTGTGCATCCAATAAGTGATTTTGTGTCATTGGTTGAACATTTAGGTCATTTTCGTCCTCCCTAGGCTTATTCTCGTCCAATTAGGGTTTTTAACCAATCTTGTGCATCCAATAAGTGATTTTGTGTCATTGGTTGAACATTTAGGTCATTTTCGTCCTCCCTAGGCTTATTCTCGTCCAATTAGGGTTTTTAACCAATCTTGTGCATCCAATAAGTGATTTTGTAGCATTGGTTGAACATTTAGGTCATTTTCGTCCACCCTAGGCTTATTCTCGTCCAATTAGGGTTTTTAACCAATCTTGTGCATCCAATAAGTGATTTTGTGTCATTGGTTGAACATTTAGGTCATTTTCGTCCTCCCTAGGCTTATTCTCGTCCAATTAGGGTTTTTAACCAATCTTGTGCATCCAATAAGTGATTTTGTATCATTGGTTGAACATTTTGGTCATTTTCGTCCTCCCTAGGCTTATTCTCGTCCAATTAGGGTTTTTAACCAATCTTGTGCATCCAATAACTACATTTGTGTCATTGGTTGAACATTTAGGTCATTTTCGTCCTCCCTCGGCTTATTCTCGTCCAATTAGGGTTTTTAACCAATCTTGTGCATCCAATAAGTGATTTTGTGTCATTGGTTGAACATTTAGGTCATTTTCGTCCTCCCTAGGCTTATTCTCGTCCAATTAGGGTTTTTAACCAATCTTGTGCATCCAATAAGTGCATTTGTGTCATTGGTTGAACATTTAGGTCATTTTCGTCCTCCCAAGGCTTATTCTCGTCGAATTAGAGTTTTTAACCAATCTTGTGCATCCAATAAGTGATTTTGTGTCATTGGTTGAACATTTAGGTCATTTTCGTCCTCCCAAGGCTTATTGTCGTCCAATTATGGTTTTTAACCAATCTTGTGCATCCAATAAGTGATTTTGTGTCATTGGTTGAACATTTAGGTCATTTTCGTTCTCCCACGGCTTATTCTCGTCCAATTAGGGTTTTTAACCAATCTTGTGCATCCAATAAGTGATTTTGTGTCATTGGTTGAACATTTAGGTCATTTTCGTCCTCCCTAGGCTTATTCTCGTCCAATTAGGGTTTTTAACCAATCTTGTGCATCCAATACGTACATTTGTGTCACTGGTTGAACATTTAGGTCATTTTTGTCCTCCCAAGGCTTATTCTCGTCGAATTAGGGTTTTTAACCAATCTTGTGCATCCAATAAGTGATTTTGTGTCGTTGGTTGAACATTTAGGTCATGTTCATCCTCCCAAGGCTTATTCTCGTCCAATTAGGGTTTTGAACCAATCTTGTACATTCAATAAGTGATTTTGTGTCATTGTTTGAACATTTAGGTCATTTTCGTCCTCCCAAGGCTTATTCTCGTCCAATTAGGGTTTTTAACCAATCTTGTGCATCCAATAAGTGATTTTGTGTCATTGGTTGAACATTTAGGTCATTTTCGTCCTCCCTAGGCTTATTCTCGTCCAATTAGGGTTTTTAACCAATCTTGTGCATCCAATACGTACATTTGTGTCACTGGTTTAACATTTAGGTCATTTTTGTCCTCCCAAGGCTTATTCTCGTCGAATTAGGGTTTTTAACCAATCTTGTGCATCCAATAAGTGATTTTGTGTCCTTGGTTGATTATTTAGGCCATTTTCGTCCTCCCTAGGCTTATTCTCTTCCAATTATGGTTTTTAACCAATCTTGTGCATCCAATAAGTGATTTTGTGTCATTGGTTGAACATTTAGGTCATTTTTGTCCTCCCAAGGCTTATTCTCGTCCAATTAGGGTTTTTAACCAATCTTGTGCATCCAATAAGTGATTTTGTGTCATTGGTTTAACATTTAGGTCATTTTCGTCCTCCCTATGCTTATTCTCGTCAATTAGGGTTTTTAAACAATCTTGTGCATCCAATAAGTGATTTTTTGCCATTGGTTGAACATTTAGGTCATTTTCGTCCTCCGAAGGCTTATTCTTGTCCAATTAGGGTTTTTAACCAATCTTGTGCATCCAATAAGTGATTTTGTGTCATTGGTTGAACATTTAGGTCATTTTCGTCCTCCCTAGGCTTATTCTCGTCCAATTAGGGTTTTTAACCAATCTTGTGCATCCAATAAGTACATTTGTGTCATTGGTTGAACATTTAGGTCATTTTCGTCCTCCCAATGCTTATTCTCGTCCATTTAGGGTTTTTAACCAATCTTGTGCATCCAATAAGTGATTTTGTGTCATTGGTTGAACATTTAGGTCATTTTCGTCCTCCCTAGGCTTATTCTCGTCCAATTAGGGTTTTTAACCAATCTTGTGCATCCAATAAGTACATTTGTGTCATTGGTTGAACATTTAGGTCATTTTCATCCTCCTGAGGCTTATTCTCGTCCAATTAGGGTTTTTAACCAATCTTGTGCATCCAATAAGTGATTTTGTGTCATTGGTTGAACATTTAGGTCATTTTCGTCCTCCCTAGGCTTATTCTCGTCCAATTAGGGTTTTTAACCAATCTTGTGCATCCAATTAGTACATTTGTGTCATTGGTTGAATATTTGGGTCATTTTTGTCCTCCCTACTCTTTTTCTCGTCCAATTAGGGTTTTTAACCAATCTTGTGCATCCAATAAGTGATTTTGTGTCATTGGTTGAACATTTAGGTCATTTTCGTCCTCCCAAGGCTTATTCTCGTCCAATTAGGGTTTTTAACCAATCTTGTGCATCCAATAAGTGATTTTGTGTCATTGGTTGAACATTTAGTTCATTTTCGTCCTCCTAAGGCTTATTCTCGTCCAATTAGGGTTTTTAACCAATCTTGTGCATCCAATAAGTGATTTTATGTCATTGTTTGAACATTTAGGTTATTTTCGTCCTCCCAAGGCTTATTCTCGTCCAATTAGGGTTTTTAACCAATCTTGTGCATCCAATAAGTGATTTTGTGTCATTGTTTGAACATTTAGGTCATTTTCGTCCTCCCTAGGCTTATTCTCGTTCAATTAGGGTTTTTAACCAATCTTGTGCATCCAATAAGTGATTTTGTGTAATTGTTTGAACATTTAGGTTATTTTCGTCCTCCCAAGGCTTATTCTCGTCCAATTAGGGTTTTTAACCAATCTTGTGCATCCAATAAGTACATTTGTGTCATTGGTTGAACATTTTGGTCATTTTCGTCCTTCCAAGGCTTATTCTCGTCCAATAAGGGTTTTTCACCAATCTTGTGCATCCAATAAGTGATTTTGTGTCATTGGTTGAACATTTAGGTCATTTTCGTCCTCCAGGGACTTATTCTCCTCCAATTAGGGTTTTTAACCAATCTTTTGCATCCAATAAGTGATTTTGTGTCATTGGTTGAACATTTAGGTCATTTTCATCCTCCCTAGGCTTATTCTCGTCCAATTAGGGTTTTGTGCATCCAATAAGTACATTTGTGTCATTGGTTGAACATTTAGGTCATTTTTGTCCTTTTAAGGCTTATTCTCGTACAATTACGGTTTTTAACCAATCTTGTGCATCCAATACGTGATTTTGTGTCATTAGATGAACATTTAGGTCATTTTCGTCCTCCCTAGGCTTATTCTCGTCCAATTAGGGTTTTTAACCAATCTTGTGCATCGAATAAGTGATTTTGTGTCATTGTTTGAACATTTAGGTCATTTTCGTCCTCCCAAGGCTTATTCTCCTCCAATTAGGGTTTTTAACCAATCTTGTGCATCCAATAAGTGATTTTGTGTCATTGTTTGAACATTTAGGTCATTTTCGTCCTCCCTAGGCTTATTCTCCTCCTATTAGGGTTTTGAACCAATCTTGTGCATCCAATAAGTGATTTTATGTCATTGTTTGAACATTTAGGTTATTTTTGTCCTCCCAAGGCTTATTCTCGTCCAATTAGGGTTTTTAACCAATCTTGTGCATCCAATAAGTACATTTGTGTCATTGGTTGAACATTTAGGCCATTTTCGTCTTCCCAAGGCTTATTCTCGTCCAATTAGGGTTTTTAACCAATCTTGTGCATCCAATAAGTGATTTTGTGTCATTGGTTGAACATTTAGGTCATTTTCGTCCTCCAAAAGGCTTTTTCTTGTCCAATTAGGGTTTTTAACCAATCTAGTGCATCCAATAAGTACATTTGTGTCATTGGTTGAACATTTAGGTCATTTTCATCCTCCAGGGACTTATTCTCATCCAATTAGTGTTTTTAACCAATCTTGTACATCCAATAAGTGATTTTGTGTCATTGGTTGAACATTTAGGTCATTTTCGTCCTCCCAAGGCTTATTCTCATCCAATTAGGGTTTTTAACCAATCTTGTGCATCCAATACGTGATTTTGTGTCATTAGTTGAACATTTAGGTCATTTTCGTCCTCCCAAGTCTTATTCTCATCCAATTAGGTTTTTTAACCAATCTTGTGCATTTAATAAGTGATTTTGTGTCATTGTTTGAACATTTGGGTCATTTTCGTCCTCCCAAGGCTTATTCTGGTCCAATTAGGGTTTTGAACCAATCATGTGCATCTAATAAGTGATTTTGTGTCATTGGTTGAACATTTAGGTCATTTTCGTCCTCCAGGGACTTATTCTCGTCCAATTAGGGTTTTCAACCAATCTTGTGCATCCAATAAGTGATTTTGGGTCAATTGTTGAACATTTAGGTCATTTTCATCCTCCCTAGGCTTATTCTCGTCCAATTAGGGTTTTGTGTATCCAATAAGTACATTTGTGTCTTTGGTTAAACATTTAGGTCATTTTCGTCCTCCCAAGGCTTATTCTCGTCCAATTACGGTTTTTAACCAATCTTGTGCATCCAATACGTGATTTTGTGTCATTGGTTGAACATTTAGGTCATTTTCGTCCTCCCTAGGATTATTCTCGTCCAATTAGGGTTTTTAACCAATCTTGTGCATCCAATAAGTACATTTGTGTCATTGGTTGAACATTTAGGTCATTTTTGTCTTCCCAAGGCTTATTCTCGTCCAATTAGGGTTTTTAACCAATCTTGTGCATCCAATAAGTGATTTTGTGTCATTGGTTGAACATTTACGTCATTTTCGTCCTCCCAAGGCTTTTTCTCGTCCAATTAGGGTTTTTAACCAATCTTGTGCATCCAATAAGTACATTTGTGTCATTGGTTGAACATTTAGGTCATTTTCATCCTCCAGGGACTTGTTCTCGTCCAATTAGTGTTTTTAACCAATCTTGTGGATCCTATAAGTGATTTTGTGTCATTGGTTGAACATTTAGGTCATTTTCGTCCTCCCAAGGCTTATTCTCATCCAATTAGGGTTTTTAACCAATCTTGTGCATCCAATACGTGATTTTTTGTCATTAGTTGAACATTTAGGTCATTTTCGTCCTCCCTAGGCTTATTCTCGTCAAATTAGGGTTTTTAACCAATCTTGTGCATCCAATAAGTGATTTTGTGTCATTGGTTGAACATTTAGGTCATTTTCGTCCTCCAGGGACTTATTCTCGTCCAATTAGGGTTTTTAACCATTCTTTTGCATCCAATAAGTGATTTTGTGTCATTGTTTGAACATTTGGGTCATTTTTCGTACTCAAAAGGCTTATTCTGGTCCAATTAGGGTTTTGAACCAATCTTGTGCATCCAATAAATGATTTTGTGCCAATGGTTGAACATTTAGGTCATTTTCGTCCTCCAGGGACTTATTCTCGTCCAATTAGGGTTTTTAACCAATCTTGTGCATCCAATAAGTGATTTTGTGTCATTGTTTGAACATTTAGGTAATTTTCGTCCTCACAAGGCTTATTCTCCTCCAATTAGGATTTTTAACCAATCTTGTGCATCCAATAAGTGATTTTGTGTCATTGGTTGAACATTTAGGTCATTTTCGTCATCCCAAGGCTTATTCTCGTCCAATTAGGGTTTTTAACCAATCTTGTGCATCCAATAAGTACATTTGGGTAATTGGTTGAACATTTAGGTCATTTTCGTCCTCCCAAGTCTTATTCTCGTCCAATTAGGGTTTTTAACCAATCTTGTGCATCCAATAAGTGATTGTGTCATTGGTTGAACATTTAGGTCATTTTCGTCCTCCAGGGACTTATTCTCGTCCAATTAGGGTTTTTAACCAATCTTGTGCATCCAATAAGTGATTTTTTGTCATTGGTTGAACATTTAGGTCATTTTCGTCCTCCCTAGACTTATTCTCGCCCAATTAGGGTTTTGTGCATCCAATAAGTACATTTTTGTCTTTGGTTGAACATTTAGGTCATTTTCGTCCTCCCAAGGCTTATGCTTGTCCAATTAAGGTTTTTAACCAATCTTGTGCATCCAATACGTGATTTTGTGTCATTGGTTGAACATTTAGGTCATTTTCGTTCTCCCTAGGCTTATTCTCGTCAAATTAGTGTTTTTAACCAATCTTGTGCATCCAATAAGTGATTTTGTGTCATTGTTTGAACATTTAGGTCATTTTCGTCCTCACATGGCTTATTCTCGTCCAATTAGGGTTTTTAACCAATCTTGTGCATCCAATAAGTGATTTTGTGTCAATGGTTGAACATTTAGGTCATTTTCGTCCTCCCAATGCTTATTCTCGTCCAATTAGGGTTTTTAACCAATCTTGTGCATCCAATAAGTGATTTTGTGTCATTGGTTGAACATTTAGGTCATTTTGGTCCTCCCTAGGCTTATTCTCGTTCAATTAGGGTTTGGAACCAATCTTGTGTATCCAATAAGTGATTTTGTGTCATTGTTTGAACATTTAGGTCATTTTCGTCCTCCCAAGGCATATTCTCGTCCAATTAGGGTTTTTAACCAATCTTGTGCTTCCAATAAGAACATTTGTGTCATTGGTTGAACATTTAGGTCATTTTCGTCCTCCCAAGACTTATTCTCGTCCAATTAGGGTTTTAATCCAATCTTGTGCATCCAATAAGTGATTTTGTGTCATTGGTTGAACATTTAGGTCATTTTCGTCCTCCCAAGGCTTATTCTCGTCCAATTAGGGTTTTTAACCAATCTTGTGCATCCAATAAGTGATTTTGTGTCATTGGTTGAACATTATGTCATTTTCGTCCTCTGAATGCTTATTCTCGTCCAATTAGGGTTTTTAACCAATCTTGTGCATCCAATAAGTGATTTTGTGTCATTGGTTGAACATTTAAGTCATTTTCGTCCTTCGAATGCTTATTCTCGTCCAATTAGGGTTTTAAACCAATCTAGTGCATCCAATAAGTGATTTTATGTCATTGGTTGAACATTTAGGTCATTTTCGTCCTCCCTAGGCTTATTCTCGTCCAGTTAGGGTTTTTAACCAATCTTGTGCATCCAATAAGTGATTTTGTGTCATTGGTTGAACATTTAGGTCATTTTCGTCCTCCCAAGGCTTATTCTCGTCCAATTAGGGTTTTTAACCAATCTTGTGCATCCAATAAGTGATTTTGTGTCATTGTTTGAACATTTAGGTCATTTTCGTCCTCCCAAGGCTTATTCTCGTCCAATTAGGGTTTTTAAGCGATCTTGTGCATCCAATAAGTACATTTGTGTCATTGGTTGAACATTTAGGTCATTTTCGTTCTCCCTAGGCTTATTCTCGTCCAATAAGGGTTTTGTGCATCCAATTAGTACATTTGTGTCATTGGTTGAACATTTAGGTCATTTTCGTCCTCCCTAGGCTTATTCTCGTCCAATTAGGGTTTTTAACTAATCTTGTGCATCCAATAAGTGATTTTGTGTCATTGGTTGAACATTTAGGTCATTTTCGTCCTCCAAAGGCTTATTCTCGTCCAATTAGGGTTTTTAACCAATCTTGTGCATCCAATAAGTGAATTTGTGTCATTGGTTGAACATTTAGGTCATTTTCGTCCTCCCAAGGCTTATTCTCGTCCAATTAGGGTTTTTAACCAATCTTGTGCATCCAATAAGTGATTTTGTGTCATTGGTTGAACATTTAGGTCATTTTCGTCCTCCCAAGGGTTATTCTCGTCCAATTAGGGTTTTTAACCAATCTTGTGCATCCAATAAGTACTTTTGTGTCATTGGTTGAACATTTAGGTCATTTTCGTCCTCCCAAGGCTTATTCTCGTCCAATTAGGGTTTTTAACCAATCTTGTGCATCCAATAAGAACATTTGTGTCATTGGTTGAACATTTAGGTCATTTTCGTCCTCCCAAGGCTTATTCTCGTCCAATTAGGGTTTTTAACCAATCTTGTGCATCCAATAAGTGAATTTGTGTCATTGGTTGAACATTTAGGTCATTTTCGTCCTCCCAAGGCTTATTCTCGTCCAATTAGGGTTTTTAACCAATCTTGTGCATCCAATAAGTGATTTTGTTTCATTGGTTGAACATTTGGGTCATTTTCGTTCTCCCTAGGCTTATTCTCGTTCAATTAGGGTTTTTAACCAATCTTGTGCATCCAATAAGTGATTTTGTGTCATTGGTTGAACATTTAGGTCATTTTCGTCATCCCAAGGCTTATTCTCGTCCAATTAGGGTTTTTAACCAATCTTGTGCATCCAATAAGTACTTTTGTGTCATTGGTTGAACTTTAGGTCATTTTCGTCCTCCCAAGGCTTATTCTCGTCCAATTAGGGTTTTTAACCAATCTTGTGCATCCAATAAGTACATTTGTGTCATTGGTTGAACATTTAGGTCATTTTCGTCCTCCCTAGGCTTATTTTCGTCCAATTAGGGTTTTTAACCAATCATGTGCATCCAATAAGTGATTTTGTGTCATTGGTTGAACATTTAGGTCATTTTCGTCCTCCCAAGGCTTATTCTCGTCCAATTAGGGT
Organism: Cicer chorassanicum; assembly: GCA_037974735.1. Lineage (NCBI taxonomy): Eukaryota > Viridiplantae > Streptophyta > Magnoliopsida > Fabales > Fabaceae > Cicer > Cicer chorassanicum. Next base: position 68,505 of record JBBPBP010000339.1, read on the forward strand.
TTTTAACCAATCTTGTGCATCCAATAAGTGAATTTGTGTCATTGGTTGAACATTTAGGTCATTTTCGTCCTCCCAAGGCTTATTCTCGTCCAATTAGGGTTTTTAACCAATCTTGTGCATCTAATAAGTGATTTTGTGTCATTGGTTGAACATTTAGGTCATTTTCGTCCTCCCTAGGCTTATTCTCGTCCAATTAGGGTTTTGTGCATCCAATTAGTACATTTGTGTCATTGGTTGAACATTTAGGTCATTTTCGTCCTCCCTAAGCTTATTCTTGTCCAATTAGGGTTTTTAACTAATCTTGTGCATCCAATAAGTGATTTTGTGTCATTGGTTGAACATTTAGGTCATTATCGTCCTCCCAAAGCTTATTCTCCTCCAATTAGGGTCTTTAACCAATCTTGTGCATCCAATAAGTGATTTTGTGTCATTGGTTGAACATTTAGGTCATTTTCGTCATCCCAAGGCTTATTCTCGTCCAATTAGGGTTTTTAACCAATCTTGTGCATCCAATAAGTACATTTGTGTCATTGGTTGAACATTTAGGTCATTTTCATCCTCCCTAGGCTTATTCTCGTCCAATTAGGGTTTTGTGCATCCAATAAGTACATTTGTGTCTTTGGTTGAACATTTAGGTCATTTTCGTCCTCCCAAGGCTTATTCTCGTCCAATTACGGTTTTTAACCAATCTTGTGCATCCAATACGTGATGTTGTGTCATTGGTTGAACATTTAGCTCATTTTCATCCTCCCTAGGGTTATTCTCGTCCAATTAGGGTTTTTAACCAATCTTGTGCATCCAATAAGTGATATTTTGTCATTGTTTGAACATTTAGGTCATTTTCGTCTTCCCAAGGCTTATTCTCCTCCAATTAGGGTTTTTAACCAATCTTGTGCATCCAATAAGTGATTTTGTGTCAATTGTTGAACATTTAGGTCATTTTCATCCTCCCTAGGCTTATTCTCGTCCAATTAGGGTTTTGTGCATCCAATAAGTACATTTGTGTCTTTGGTTGAACATTTAGGTCATTTTCGTCCTCCCAAGGCTTATTCTCGTCCAATTACGGTTTTTAACCAATCTTGTGCATCCAATAAGTGATTTTGTGTCATTGGTTGAACATTTAGGTCATTTTCGTCCTCCAGGGACTTATTCTCGTCCAATTAGGGTTTTTAACCAATCTTGTGCATCCAATAAGTGATTTTGTGTCAATTGTTGAACATTTAGGTCATTTTCATCCTCCCTAGGCTTATTCTCGTTCAATTAGGGTTTTGTGCATCCAATAAGTACATTTGTGTCTTTGGTTGAACATTTAGGTCATTTTCGTCCTCCCAAGGCTTATTCTCGTCCAATTACGGTTTTTAACCAATCTTGTGCATCCAATACGTGATTTTGTGTCATTGGTTGAACATTTAGGTCATTTTCGTCCTCCAGGGACTTATTCTCGTCCAATTAGGGTTTTTAACCAATCTTTTGCATCCAATAAGTGATTTTGTGTCATTGTTTGAACATTTGGGTCATTTTCGTCCTCCCAAGGCTTATTCTGGTCCAATTAGGGTTTTGAACCAATCTTGTGCATCCAATAAGTGATTTTGTGCCAATGGTTGAACATTTAGGTCATTTTCGTCCTCCAGGGACTTATTCTTGTCCAATTAGGGTTTTTAACCAATCTTGTGCATCCAATAAGTGATTTTGTGTCAATTGTTGAACATTTAGGTCATTTTCATCCTCCTTAGGCTTATTCTCGTCCAATTAGGGTTTTGTGCATCCAATAAGTACATTTGTGTCTTTGGTTGAACATTTAGGTCATTTTCGTCCTCCCAATGCTTATTCTCGTCCAATTACGGTTTTTAACCAATCTTGGGCATCCAATACGTGATTTTGTGCCAATGGTTGAACATTTAGGTCATTTTCGTCCTCCAGGGACTTATTCTCGTCCAATTAGGGTTTTTAACCAATCTTGTGCATCCAATAAGTGATTTTGTGTCAATTGTTGAACATTTAGGTCATTTTCATCCTCCCTAGGCTTATTCTCGTCCAATTAGGGTTTTGTGCATCCAATAAGTACATTTGTGTCTTTGGTTGAACATTTAGGTCATTTTCGTCCTCCCAATGCTTATTCTCGTACAATTAGGGTTTTTAACCAATCTTGTGCATCCAATAAGTGATTTTGTGTCATTGTTTGAACATTTGGGTCATTTTCGTCCTCCCAAGGCTTATTCTCGTCCAATTAGGGTTTTTAACCAATCTTGTGCATCCAATAAGTACATTTGTGTCATTGGTTGAACATTTAGGTCATTTTCGTCCTCCCAATGCTTATTCTCGTCCAATTAGGGTTCTTAACCAATCTTGTGCATCCAATAAGTACATTTGTGTCGTTGGTTGAACATTTAGGTCATTTTCGTCCTCCCAAGGCTTATTCTTGTCCAATTAGCGTTTTTAACCAATCTTGTGCATCAAATATGTGATTTTGTGTCATTGGTTGAACATTTAGGTCATTTTCGTCCTCCCAAGGCTTATTCTCGTCCAATTAGGGTTTTTAACCAATCTTGTGCATCCAATAAGTACATTTGTGTCATTGGTTGAACATTTAGGTCATTTTCGTCCTCCCAAGGCTTATTCTCGTCCAATTAGGATTTTTAACCAATCTTGTGCATCCAATAAGTACATTTGTGTCATTGGTTGAACATTTAGGTCATTTTCGTCCTCCCTAGGCCTATTCTTGTCCAATTAGGATTTTTAACCAATCTTGTGCATCCAATAAGTGATTTTGTGTCATTGGTTGAACATTTATGAACATTTAGGTCATTTTCGTCCTGCCAAGGCTTATTCTCGTCCAATTAGGGTTTTTAACCAATCTTGTGCATCCAATAAGTGATTTTGTGTCATTGGTTGAACATTTAGGTCATTTTCGTCCTCCCAAAGCTTATTCTCGTCCAATTAGGGTTTTTAAGCAATCTTGTGCATCCAATAAGTGATTTTGTGTCATTGGTTGAACATTTAGGTCATTTTCGTCCTCCCAAGGCTTATTCTCGTCCAATTAGGGTTTTTAACCAATCTTGTGCATCCAATAAGTGAATTTGTGTCATTGGTTGAACATTTAGGTCATTTTCGTCCTCCCAAGGCTTATTCTCGTCCAATTAGGGTTTTTAACCAATCTTGTGCATCCAATAAGTGCTTTTGTGTCATTGGTTGAACATTTAGGTCATTTTCGTCCTCCCAAGGCTTATTCTCGTCCAATTAGGATTTTTAACCAATCTTGTGCATCCAATAAGTACATTTGTGTCATTGGTTGAACATTTAGGTCATCTTCGTCCTCCCAAGGCTTATTCTCGTCCAATTAGGGTTATTAACCAATCTTGTGCATCCAATAAGTACATCTGTGTCATTGGTTGAACATTTAGGTCATTTTCGTCATCCCAAGGCTTATTCTCGTCCAATTAGGGTTTTTAACCAATCTTGTGCATCCAATAAGTGATTTTGTGTCATTGGTTGAACATTTAGGTCATTTTCGTCCTCCCTTGGCTTATTCTCATCAAATTAGGGTTTTTAACCAATCTTGTGCATCAAATAAGTACTTTTGTGTCATTGGTTGAACATTTAGGTCATTTTCGTCCTCCCTAGGCTTATTCTCGTCCAATTAGGGTTTTTAACCAATCTTGTGCATCCAATAAGTGATTTTGTGTCATTGGTTGAACATTTAGGTCATTTTCGTCCTCCCAAGGCTTATTCTCGTCCAATTACGGTTTTTAACCAATCTTGTGCATCCAACAAGTGATTTTGTGTCATTGGTTGAACATTTAGGTCATTTTCGTCCTCCCAAGGCTTATTCTCGTCCAATTAGGGTTTTTAACCAATCTTGTGCATCCAATAAGTGAATTTGTGTCATTGGTTGAACATTTAGGTCATTTTTGTCCTCCAATGGGTTATTCTCGTCCAATTAGGGTTTTTAACCAATCTTGTGCATCCAATAAGTGATTTTGTGTCATTGGTTGAACATTTAGGTCATTTTCGTCCTCCCAAGGCATATTCTCGTCCAATTAGGGTTTTTAACCAATCTTGTGCATCCAATAAGTGAATTTGTGTCATTGGTTGAACATTTAGGTCATTTTCGTCCTCCCAAGGCTTATTCTCGTCCAATTAGGGTTTTTAACCAATCTTGTGCATCCAATAAGTGATTTTGTGTCATTGGTAGAACATTTAGGTCATTTTCGTCCTCCCTAGGCTTATTCTCGTCCAATTAGGGTTTTTAACCAATCTTGTGCATCCAATAAGTACATTTGTGTCATTTGTTGAACATTTAGGTCATTTTCGTCCTCCCAAGGCTTATTCTCGTCCAATTAGGGTTTTTAACCAATCTTGTGCATCCAATAAGTGATTTTGTGTCATTGGTTGAACATTTAGATCATTTTCGTCCTCCCAAGGCGTATTCTCGTCCAATTAGGGTTTTTAACCAATCTTGTGCATCCAATATGTACATTTGTTTCATTGGTTGAACATTTAGGTCATTTTCGTCATCCCAAGGCTTATTCTCGTCCAATTAGGGTTTTTAACCAATCTTGTGCATCCAATAAGTGATTTTGTGTCATTGGTTGAACATTTAGGTCATTTTCGTCCTCCCAAGGCTTATTCTCGTCCAATTAGGGTTTTTAACCAATCTTGTGCATCCAATAAGTACATTTGTGTCATTGGTTGAACATTTAGGTCATTTTCGTCCTCCTTAGGCTTATTCTCGTCCAATTAGGGTTTTTAACCAATCTTGTGCATCCAATAAGTGATTTTGTGTCATTGGTTGGACATTTAGGTCATTTTCGTCCTCCCAAGGCTTATTCTCGTCCAATTAGGGTTTTTAACCAATCTTGTGCATCTAATAAGTACATTTGTGTCATTGGTTGAAAATTTAGGTCATTTTCGTCCTCCCTAGGCTTATTCTCGTCCAATTAGGGTTTTTAACCAATCTTGTGCATCCAATAAGTGAATTTGTGTCATTGGTTGAACATTTAGGTCATTTTCGTCCTCCCAAGGCTTATTCTCGTCCAATTAGGGTTTTTAACCAATCTTGTGCATCCAATAAGTGATTTTGTGCCATTGGTTGAACATTTAGGTCATTTTCGTCCTCCCAAGGCTTATCCTCGTCCAATTGGGGTTTTAAACCAATCTTGTGCATCCAATAAGTACATTTGTGTCATTGGTTGAACATTTCGTTCATTTTCGTCCTCCCAAGGCTATTCTCGTCCAATTAGGGTTTTTAACCAATCTTGTGCATCCAATAAGTGATTTGGTGTCATTGGTTGAACATTTAGGTCATTTTCGTCCTCCCAAGGCTTATTCTCGTCCAATTTGGCTTTTTAACCAATCTTGTGCATTGAATAAGTGATTTTGTTTCATTGGTTGAACATTTAGGTCATTTTCGTCCTCCCAAGGCTTATTCTCATCCAATTAGGGTTTTTAACCAATCTTGTGCATCCAATAAGTGATTTTGTGTCATTGGTTGAACATTTAGGTCATTTTCGTCCTCCCAAGGCTTATTCTCGTCCAATTAGGGTTTTAAACCAATCTTGTGCATCCAATAAGTGAATTTGTGTCATTGGTTGAACATTTAGGTCATTTTCGTCCTCCCAAGGCTTATTCTCGTCCAATTAGGGTTTTTAACCAATCTTGTGCATCCAATAAGTGATTTTGTGTCATTGGTTGAACATTTAGGTCATTATCCTCCTCCCAAGGCTTATTCTCGTCCAATTAGGGTTTTTAACCAATCTTGTGCATCCAATAAGTGGTTTTGTGTCATTGGTTGAACATTTAGGTCATTTTCGTCCTCCCAAGGCTTATTCTCGTCCAATTAGGGTTTTTAACCAATCTTGTGCATCCAATAAGTGATTTTGTGTCATTGGTTGAACATTTAGGTCATTTTCGTCCTCCCAAGGCTTATTCTCGTCCAATTAGGGATTTTAACCAATCTTGTGCATCCAATAAGTGATTTTGTGTCATTGGTTGAACATTTAGGTCATTATCCTCCTCCCAAGGCTTTTTCTCGTCCAATTAGGGTTTTTAACCAATCTTGTGCATCCAATAAGTGGTTTTGTGTCATTGGTTGAACATTTAGGTCATTTTCGTCCTCCCAAGGCTTATTCTCGTCCAATTAGGGTTTTTAACCAATCTTGTGCATCCAATAAGTGATTTTGTGTCATTGGTTGAACATTTAGGTCATTTTCGTCCTCCCAAGGCTTATTCTCGTCCAATTAGGGTTTTTAACCAATCTTGTGCATCCATTAAGTACATTTGTGTCATTGGTTGAACATTTAGGTCATTTTCGTCCTCCCAAGGCTTATTCTCGTCCAATTAGGGTTTTTAACCAATCTTGTGCATCCAATAAGAACATTTGTGTCATTGGTTGAACATTTAGGTCATTTTCGTCCTCCCAAGGCTTATTCTCGTCCAATTAGGGTTTTTAACCAATCTTGTGCATCCAATAAGTGAATTTGTGTCATTGGTTGAACATTTAGGTCATTTTCGTCCTCCCAAGGCTTATTCTCGTCCAATTAGGGTTTTTAACCAATCTTGTGCATCCAATAAGTACATTTGTGTCATTGGTTAAACATTTAGGTTAATTTCGTCCTCCCAAGGCTTACTCTCGTCCAATTAGGGTTTTTAACCAATCTTGTGCATCCAATAAGTACATTTGTGTCATTGGTTGAACATTTAGGTAATTTTCGTCCTCCCAAGGCTTATTCTCGTCCAATTAGGGTTTTTAACCAATCTTGTGCATCCAATAAGTGAATTTGTGTCATTGGTTGAACATTTAGGTCATTTTCGTCCTCCCAAGGCTTATTCTCGTCCAATTAGGGTTTTTAACCAATCTTGTGCATCCAATAAGTGATTGTGTCATTGGTTGAACATTTAGGTCATTTTCGTCCTCCAGGGACTTATTCTCGTCCAATTAGGGTTTTTAACCAATCTTGTGCATCCAATAAGTGATTTTTTGTCATTGGTTGAACATTTAGGTCATTTTCGTCCTCCCTAGGCTTATTCTCGTCCAATTAGGGTTTTGTGCATCCAATAAGTACATTTGTGTCTTTGGTTGAACATTTAGGTCATTTTCGTCCTCCCAAGGCTTATGCTCGTCCAATTAAGGTTTTTAACCAATCTTGTGCATCCAATACGTGATTTTGTGTCATTGGTTGAACATTTAGGTCATTTTTGTTCTCCCTAGGCTTATTCTCGTCAAATTAGGGTTTTTAACCAATCTTGTGCATCCAATAAGTGATTTTGTGTCATTGTTTGAACATTTAGGTAATTTTCGTCCTCACAAGGCTTATTCTCCACCAATTAGGATTTTTAACCATTCTTGTGCATCCAATAAGTGATTTTGTGTCATTGGTTGAACATTTAGGTCATTTTCGTCATCCCAAGGCTTATTCTCGTCCAATTAGGGTTTTTAACCAATCTTGTGCATCCAATAAGTACATTTGTGTCATTGGTTGAACATTTTGGTCATTTTCATCCTCCCAAGGCTTATTCTTCTCCAATAAGGGGTTTTTCACCAATCTTGTGCATCCAATAAGTGATTTTGTGTCATTGGTTGAACATTTAGGTCATTTTCGTTCCCAGGGACTTATTCTCGTCCAATTAGGGTTTTTAACCAATCTTTTGCATCCAATAAGTGATTTTGTGTCATTGTTTGAACATTTGGGTCATTTTCGTCCTCCCAAGGCTTATTCTGGTCCAATTAGGGTTTTGAACCAATCTTGTGCATCCAATAAGTGATTTTGTGCCAATGGTTGAACATTTAGGTCATTTTCGTCCTCCAGGGACTTATTCTCGTCCAATTAGGGTTTTTAACCAATCTTGTGCATCCAATAAGTGATTTTGTGTCAATTGTTGAACATTTAGGTCATTTTCATCCTCCCTAGGCTTATTCTCGTCCAATTAGGGTTTTGTGCATCCAATAAGTACATTTGTGTCTTTGGTTGAACATTTAGGTCATTTTTGTCCTCCCAAGGCTTATTCTCGTCCAATTAGGGTTTTTAACCAATCTTGTGCATCCAATAAGTACATTTGTGTCATTGGTTGAACATTTTGGTCATTTTCATCCTCCCAAGGCTTATTCTCCTCCAATAAGGGGTTTTTCTCCAATCTTGTGCATCCAATAAGTGATTTTGTGTCATTGGTTGAATATTTAGGTCATTTTCGTCCTCCAGGGACTTATTCTCGTCCAATTAGGGTTTTTAACCAATCTTTTGCATCCAATAAGTGATTTTGTGTCATTGTTTGAACATTTGGGTCATTTTCGTCCTCCCAAGGCTTATTCTGGTCCAATTAGGGTTTTGAACCAATCTTGTGCATCCAATAAGTGATTTTGTGCCAATGGTTGAACATTTAGGTCATTTTCGTCCTCCAGGGACTTATTCTTGTCCAATTAGGGTTTTTAACCAATCTTGTGCATCCAATAAGTGATTTTGTGTCAATTGTTGAACATTTAGGTCATTTTCATCCTCCTTAGGCTTATTCTCGTCCAATTAGGGTTTTGTGCATCCAATAAGTACATTTGTGTCTTTGGTTGAACATTTAGGTCATTTTCGTCCTCCCAATGCTTATTCTCGTCCAATTACGGTTTTTAACCAATCTTGGGCATCCAATACGTGATTTTGTGCCAATGGTTGAACATTTAGGTCATTTTCGTCCTCCAGGGACTTATTCTCGTCCAATTAGGGTTTTTAACCAATCTTGTGCATCCAATAAGTGATTTTGTGTCAATTGTTGAACATTTAGGTCATTTTCATCCTCCCTAGGCTTATTCTCGTCCAATTAGGGTTTTGTGCATCCAATAAGTACATTTGTGTCTTTGGTTGAACATTTAGGTCATTTTCGTCCTCCCAATGCTTATTCTCGTCCAATTACGGTTTTTAACCAATCTTGTGCATCCAATACGTGATTTTGTGTCATTGGTTGAACATTTAGGTCATTTTCGTCCTCCCTAGGCTTATTCTCGTCCAATTAGGGTTTTTAACCAATCTTGTGCATCGAATAAGTGATTTTGTGTCATTGTTTGAACATTTAGGTCATTTTCGTCCTCCCAAGGCTTATTCTCCTGCAATTAGGGTTTTTAACCAATCTTGTGCATCCAATAAGTACATTTGTGTCATTGGTTGAACATTTTGGTCATTTTCGTCCTCCCAAGGCTTATTCTCGTCCAATAAGGGTTTTTCACCAATCTTGTGCATCCAATAAGTGATTTTTTTTCATTGGTTGAACATTTAGGTCATTTTCGTCCTCCCAAGGCTTATTCTCGTCCAATTACGGTTTTTAACCAATCTTGTGCATCCAATACGTGATTTTGTGTCATTGGTTGAACATTTAGGTCATTTTCGTCCTCCCTAGGCTTATTCTCGTCCAATTAGGGTTTTTAACCAATCTTGTGCATCGAATAAGTAATTTTGTGTCATTGTTTGAACATTAAGGTCATTTTCGTCCTCCCAAGGCTTATTCTCCTCCAATTAGGGTTTTTAACCAATCTTGTGCATCCAATAAGTAAATTTGTGTCATTGGTTGAACATTTAGGTCATTTTCGTCCTCCCAAGGCTTATTCTCCTCCAATAAGGGGTTTTTCACCAATCTTGTGCATCCAATAAGTGATTTTGTGTCATTGGTTGAACATTTAGGTCATTTTCGTCCTCCAGGGACTTATTCTCGTCCAATTAGGGTTTTTAACCAATCTTTTGCATCCAATAAGTGATTTTGTGTCATTGTTTGAACATTTGGGTCATTTTCGTCCTCCCAAGGCTTATTCTGGTCCAATTAGGGTTTTGAACCAATGTTGTGCATCCAATAAGTTATTTTTTGCCAATGGTTGAACATTTAGGTCATTTTCGTCCTCCAGGGACTTATTCTCGTCCAATTAGGGTTTTTAACCAATCTTGTGCATCCAATAAGTGATTTTGTGTCAATTGTTGAACATTTAGGTCATTTTCATCCTCCCTAGGCTTATTCTCGTCCAATTAGGGTTTTGTGCATCCAATAAGTACATTTGTGTCTTTGGTTGAATATTTAGGTCATTTTCGTCCTCCCAAGGCTTATTCTCGTCCAATTACGGTTTTTAACCAATCTTGTGTATCCAATACGTGATTTTGTGTCATTGGTTGAACATTTAGGTCATTTTCGTCCTCCCTAGGCTTATTCTCATCCAATTAGGGTTTTTAACCAATCTTGTGCATCGAATAAGTGATTTTGTGTCATTGTTTGAACATTTAGGTCATTTTTGTCCTCCCAAGGCTTATTCTCTTCCAATTAGGGTTTTTAACCAATCTTGTGCATCCAATAAGTACATTTGTGTCATTGGTTGAACATTTTGGTCATTTTCGTCCTCCCAAGGCTTATTCTCGTCCAATAAGGGTTTTTCACCAATCTTGTGCATCCAATAAGTGATTTTGTGTCATTGGTTGAACATTTAGGTCATTTTCGTCATCCCAAGGCTTATTCTCGTCCAATTAGGGTTTTTAACCAATCTTGTGCATCCAATAAGTGAATTTGTGTCATTGGTTGAACATTTAGGTCATTTTCGTCCTCCCAAGGCTTATTCTCGTCCAATTAGGGTTTTTAACCAATCTTGTGCATCCAATAACTACATTTGTGTCATTGGTTGAACATTTAGGTCATTTTCGTCCTCCAAAGGCTTATTCTCGTCCAATTAGGGTTTTTAACCAATCTTGTGCATCCAATAAGTGATTTTGTGTCATTGGTTGAACATTTAGGTCATTTTCGTCCTCTAGGGACTTATTCTCGTCCAATTAGGGTTTTTAACCAATCTTGTACATCCAATAAGTGATTTTGTGTCATTGGTTGAACATTTAGGTCATTTTCGTCCTCCCAAGGCTTATTCTCGTCCAATTACGGTTTTGTGCATCCAATAAGTACATTTGTGTCTTTGGTTGAAAATTTAGGTCATTTTCGTCCTCCCTAGGCTTATTCTCGTCCAATTAGGGTTTTTAACCAATCTTGTGCATCGAATAAGTGATTTTGTGTCATTGTTTGAACATTTAGGTCATTTTCGTCCTCCCAAGGCTTATTCTCCTCCAATTAGGGTTTTTAACCAATCTTGTGCATCCAATAAGTACATTTGTGTCATTGGTTGAACATTTTGGTCATTTTCGTCCTCCCAAGGCTTATTCTCGTCCAACAAGGGTTTTTCACCAATCTTGTGCATCTAATAAGTGATTTTGTGTCATTGGTTGAACATTTAGGTCATTTTCGTCATCCCAAGGCTTATTCTCGTCCAATTACGGTTTTTAACCAATCTTGTGCATCCAATACGTGATTTTGTGTCATTGGTTGAACATTTAGGTCATTTTCGTCCTCCCTAGGCTTATTCTCGTCCAATTAGGGTTTTTAACCAATCTTGTGCATCGAATAAGTGATTTTGTGTCATTGTTTGAACATTTAGGTCATTTTCGTCCTCCCAAGGCTTATTCTCCTCCAATTAGGGTTTTTAACCAATCTTGTGCATCCAATAAGTGATTTTGTGTCATTGGTTGAACATTTAGGTCATTTTCGTCCTTCCAAGGCTTATTCTCGTCCAATTAGGGTTTTTAACCAATCTTGTGCATCCAATAAGTACATTTGTGTCTTTGGTTGAACATTTAGGTCATTTTCGTCCTCCCAAGGCTTATTCTCGTCCAATTACAGTTTCTAACCAATCTTGTGCATCCAATAAATGATTTTGTGCCATAGTTTGAACATTTAGGTCATTTTCGTCCTCCCAAGGCTTAATCTCGTCCAATTAAGGTTTTTAACCAATCTTGTGCATCCAATAATTACTTTTGTGTCATTGGTTGAACATTTAAGTCATTTTTGCCTCCCAAGGATTATCCTCGTCCAATTAGGGTTTTTAACCAATCTTGTGCATCCAATAGGTGATTTTGTGTCATTGGTTGAACATTTAGGTCATTTTCGTCCTCCAGGGACTTATTCTCGTCCAATTAGGGTTTTTAACCAATCTTGTGCATCCAATAAGTGATTTTGTGTCAATTGTTGAACATTTAGGTCATTTTCATCCTCCCTAGGCTTATTCTCGTCCAATTAGGGTTTTGTGCATCCAATAAGTACATTTGTGTCTTTGGTTGAACATTTAGGTCATTTTCATCCTCCCAAGGCTTATTCTCGTCCAATTACGGTTTTTAACCAATCTTGTGCATCCAATACGTGATTTTGTGTCATTGGTTGAACATTTAGGTCATTTTCGTCCTCCCTAGGATTATTCTCGTCCAATTAGGGTTTTTAACCAATCTTGTGGATCCAATAAGTGATATTTTGTCATTGTTTGAACATTTAGGTCATTTTCGTCTTCCCAAGGCTTATTCTCCTCCAATTAGGGTTTTTAACCAATCTTGTGCATCCAATAAGTGATTTTGTGTCATTGGTTGAACATTTAGGTCATTTTCGTCATCCCAAGGCTTATTCTCGTCCAATTAAGGTTTTTAACCAATCTTGTGCATCCAATAAGTGATTTTGTGTCATTGGTTGAACATTTAGGTCATTTTCGTCCTCCCAAGGCTTATTCTCGTACAATTAGGGTTTTTAACCAATCTTGTGCATCCAATAAGTGATTTTGTGTCATTGGTTGAACATTTAGGTCATTTTCGTCCTCCAGGGACTTATTCTCGTCCAATTAGGGTTTTTAACCAATCTTGTGCATCCAATAAGTGATTTTGTGTCAATTGTTGAACATTTAGGTCATTTTCATCCTCCCTAGGCTTATTCTCGTCCAATTAGGGTTTTGTGCATCCAATAAGTACATTTGTGTCTTTGGTTGAACATTTAGGTCATTTTCGTCCTCCCAAGGCTTATTCTCGTCCAATTACGGTTTTTTACCAATCTTGTGCATCCAATACGTGATTTTGTGTCATTGGTTGAACATTTAGGTCATTTTCGTCCTCCCTAGGCTTATTCTCGTCCAATTAGGGTTTTTAACCAATCTTGTGCATCGAATAAGTGATTTTGTGTCATTGTTTGAACATTTAGGTCATTTTCGTCCTCCCAAGGCTTATTCTCCTACAATTAGGGTTTTTAACCAATCTTGTGCATCCAATAAGTGATTTTGTGTCATTGGTTGAACATTCAGGTCATTTTCGTCATCCCAAGACTTATTCTCGTCCAATTAGGGTTTTTAACCAATCCTGTGCATCCAATAAGTACATTTGTGTCATTGGTTGAACATTTAGGTCATTTTCGTCCTCCCTAGGCTTATTCTCGTTCAATTAGGGTTTTGAACCAATCTTGTGCATCCAATAAGTGATTTTGTGTCATTGTTTGAACATTTAGGTTATTTTCTTCCTGCCAAGGCTTATTCTTGTCCAATTAGGGTTTTTAACCAATCTTTTGCATCCAATAAGTACATTTGTGTCATTGGTTGAACATTTAGGTCATTTTCGTCCTCCCAAGGCTTATTCTCGTCCAATTAGGGTTTTTAACCAATCTTGTGCATCCAATAAGTGATTTTGTGTCATTGGTTGAACATTTAGGTCATTTTTCATCCTCCCAAGGCTTATTCTCGTCCAATTAGGGTTTTTAACCAATCTTGTGCATCCAATAAGTACATTTGTGTAATTGGTTGAACATTTAGGTCATTTTCGTCCTCCAAAGGCTTATTCTCGTCCATTTAGGGTTTTTAACCAATCTTGTGCATCCAATAAGTACATTTGTGTCATTGGTTGAACATTTAGGTCATTTTCGTCCTCCCAAGGCTTATTCTCGTCCAATTAGGGTTTTTAACCAATCTTGTGCATCCAATAAGTGAATTTGTGTCATTGGTTGAACATTTAGGTCATTTTCGTCCTCCATAGGCTTATTCTCGTCCAATTAGGGTTTTTAACCAATCTTGTGCATCCAATAAGTACATTTGTGTCATTGGTTGAACATTTAGGTCATTTATGTCCTCCAAAAGCTTATTCTCGTCCAATTAGGGTTTTTAACCAATCTTGTGCATCCAATAAGTACATTTATGTCATTGGTTGAACATTTAGGTCATTTTCGTCCTCCCAAGGCTTATTCTCGTCCAATTAGGGTTTTTAACCAATCTTGTGCATCCAATAAGTGAATTTGTGTCATTGGTTGAACATTTAGGTCATTTTCGTCCTCCCAAGGCTTATTCTCGTCCAATTAGGGTTTTTAACCAATCTTGTGTATCCAATAAGTACATTTGTGTCATTGGTTGAACATTTAGGTCATTTTCGTCCTCCCAAGGCTTATTCTCGTCCAATTAGGTTTTTTAACCAATCTTGTGCATTTAATAAGTTATTTTGTGTCATTGGTTAAACATTTAGGTCATTTTCGTCCTCCCAAGGCTTATTCTCGTCCAATTAGGGTTTTTAACCAATCTTGTGCATCCAATAAGTACATTTGTGTCATTGGTTGAACATTTAGGTCATTTTCATCCTCCCTAGGCTTATTCTCGTCCAATTAGGGTTTTGTGCATCCAATAAGTACATTTGTGTCTTTGGTTGAACATTTAGGTCATTTTCGTCCTCCCAAGGCTTATTCTCGTCCAATTACGGTTTTTAACCAATCTTGTGCATCCAATACGTGATGTTGTGTCATTGGTTGAACATTTAGCTCATTTTCATCCTCCCTAGGGTTATTCTCGTCCAATTAGGGTTTTTAACCAATCTTGTGCATCCAATAAGTGATATTTTGTCATTGTTTGAACATTTAGGTCATTTTCGTCTTCCCAAGGCTTATTCTCCTCCAATTAGGGTTTTTAACCAATCTTGTGCATCCAATAAGTGATTTTGTGTCAATTGTTGAACATTTAGGTCATTTTCATCCTCCCTAGGCTTATTCTCGTCCAATTAGGGTTTTGTGCATCCAATAAGTACATTTGTGTCTTTGGTTGAACATTTAGGTCATTTTCGTCCTCCCAAGGCTTATTCTCGTCCAATTACGGTTTTTAACCAATCTTGTGCATCCAATAAGTGATTTTGTGTCATTGGTTGAACATTTAGGTCATTTTCGTCATCCCAAGGCTTATTCTCGTCCAATTAGGGTTTTTAACCAATCTTGTGCATCCAATAAGTAAATTTGTGTCATTGGTTGAACATTTAGGTCATTTTCGTCCTCCCAAGGCTTATTCTCGTCCAATTAGGGTTTTTAACCAATCTTGTTCATCCAATAAGTGATTTTGTGTCATTGGTTGAACATTTAGGTCATTTTCGTCCTCCCAAGGCTTATTCTCGTCCAATTAGGATTTTTAACCAATCTTGTGCATCCAATAAGTACATTTGTGTCATTGGTTGAACATTTAGGTCATTTTCGTCCTCCCAAGGCTTATTCTCGTCCAATTAGGGTTTTGAACCAATCTTGTGCATCCAATAAGTGATTTTGTGTCATTGGTTGAATATTTATGTCATTTTCGTCCTCTCAAGGCTTATTCTCGTCCAATTAGGGTTTTTAACCAATCTTGTGCATCCAATAAGTACTTTGTGTCATTGGTTGAACATTTAGGTCATTTTCGTCCTCCCTAGGCTTATTCTCGTCCAATTAGTGTTTTTAACCAATCTTGTGCATCCAATAAGTGATTTTGTGTCATTGGTTGAACATTTAGGTCATTTTCGTCCTCCCAAGGCTTATTCTCGTCCAATTAGGATTTTTAACCAATCTTGTGCATCCAATAAGTACATTTGTGTCATTGGTTGAACATTTAGGTCATTTTCGTCCTCCCTAGGCTTATTCTCATCCAATTAGGGTTTTTAACCAATCTTGTGCATCCAATAAGTACATTTGTGTCATTGGTTGAACATTTAGGTCATTTTCGTCCTCCAAAGGCTTATTCTCGTCCAATTAGGGTTTTTAACCAATCTTGTGCATCCAATAAGTGAATTTGTGTCATTGGTTGAACATTTAGGTCATTTTCGTCCTCCCAAGGCTTATTCTCGTCCAATTAGGGTTTTTAACCAATCTTGTGCATCCAATAAGTGATTTTGTGTCATTGGTTGAACATTTAGGTCATTTTCGTCCTCCAGGGGCTTATTCTCGTCCAATTAGGGTTTTTAACCAATCTTGTGCATCCAATAAGTGATTTTGTGTCATTGGTTGAACATTTAGGTCATTTTCGTCCTCCCAAGGCTTATTCTCGTCCAATTAGGGTTTTAAACCAATCTAGTGCATCCAATAAGTGATTTTGTGTCATTGGTTGAACATTTAGGTCATTTTCGTCCTCCCAAGGCTTATTCTCGTCCAATTAGGATTTTTAACCAATCTTGTGCATCCAATAAGTACATTTGTGTCATTGGTTGAACATTTAGGTCATCTTCGTCCTCCCAAGGCTTATTCTCGTCCAGTTAGAGTTTTTAACCAATCTTGTGCATCCAATAAGTGATTTTGTGTCATTGGTTGAACATTCAGGTCATTTTCGTTCTCCCAAGGCTTATTCTCGTCCAATTAGGGTTTTTAACAAATCTTGTGCATCCAATAAATGATTTTGTGTCATTGGTAGAACATTTAGGTCATTTTCGTCCTCCCAAGGCTTATTCTCGTCCAATTAGGGTTTTTAACCAATCTTGTGCATCCAATAAGTGATTTTGTGTCATTGTTTGAACATTTAGGTCATTTTCGTCCTCCCAAGGCTTATTCTCGTCCAATTAAGGTTTTTAACCAATCTTGTGCATCCAATAAGTGATTTTGTGTCATTGGTTGAACATTTAGGTCATTTTCGTCATCCCAAGGCTTATTCTCGTCCAATTAGGGTTTTTAACCAATCTTGTGCATCCAATAAGTACATTTGTGTCATTGGTTGAACATTTTGGTCATTTTCATCCTCCCAAGGCTTATTCTCCTCCAATAAGGGGTTTTTCACCAATCTTGTTCATCCAATAAGTGATTTTGTGTCATTGGTTGAACATTTAGGTCATTTTCGTCCTCCAGGGACTTATTCTCGTCCAATTAGGGTTTTTAACCAATCTTTTGCATCCAATAAGTGATTTTGTGTCATTGTTTGAACATTTGGGTCATTTTCGTCCTCCCAAGGCTTATTCTGGTCCAATTAGGGTTTTGAACCAATCTTGTGCATCCAATAAGTGATTTTGTGCCAATGGTTGAACATTTAGGTCATTTTCGTCCTCCAGGGACTTATTCTTGTCCAATTAGGGTTTTTAACCAATCTTGTGCATCCAATAAGTGATTTTGTGTCAATTGTTGAACATTTAGGTCATTTTCATCCTCCTTAGGCTTATTCTCGTCCAATTAGGGTTTTGTGCATCCAATAAGTACATTTGTGTCTTTGGTTGAACATTTAGGTCATTTTCGTCCTCCCAATGCTTATTCTCGTCCAATTACGGTTTTTAACCAATCTTGGGCATCCAGTACGTGATTTTGTGTCATTGGTTGAACATTTAGGTCATTTTCGTCCTCCCTAGGCTTATTCTCGTCCAATTAGGGTTTTTAACCAATCTTGTGCATCGAATAAGTGATTTTGTGTCATTGTTTGAACATTTAGGTCATTTTCGTCCTCCCAAGGCTTATTCTCCTCCAATTAGGGTTTTTAACCAATCTTGTGCATCCAATAAGTACATTTGTGTCATTGGTTGAACATTTTGGTCATTTTCGTCCTTCCAAGGCTTATTCTCGTCCAATAAGGGTTTTTCACCAATCTTGTGCATCCAATAAGTGATTTTGTGTCATTGGTTGAACATTTATGTCATTTTCGTCATCGCAAGGCTTATTCTCGTCCAATTAGGGTTTTTAACCAATCTTGTGCATCCAATAAGTGAATTTGTGTCATTGGTTGAACATTTAGGTCATTTTCGTCCTCCCAAGGCTTATTCTCGTCCAATTAGGGTTTTTAACCAATCTTGTGCATCCAATAAGTGATTTTTTGTCATTGGTTGAACATTTAGGTCATTTTCGTACTCCCTAGACTTATTGTCGCCCAATTAGGGTTTTGTGCATCCAATAAGTACATTTTTGTCTTTGGTTGAACATTTAGGTCATTTTCGTCCTCCCAAGGCTTATGCTCGTCCAATTAAGGTTTTTAACCAATGTTGTGCATCCAATACGTGATTTTGTGTCATTGGTTGAACATTTAGGTCATTTTCGTTCTCCCTAGGCTTATTCTCGTCAAATAAGGGTTTTTAACCAATCTTGTGCATCCAATAAGTGATTTTGTGTCATTGTTTGAACATTTAGGTAATTTTCGTCCTCACAAGGCTTATTCTCCTCCAATTAGGATTTTTAACCAATCTTGTGCATCCAATAAGTGATTTTGTGTCATTGGTTGAACATTTAGGTCATTTTCGTCATCCCAAGGCTTATTCTCGTCCAATTAGGGTTTTTAACCAATCTTGTGCATCCAATAAGTACATTTGGGTCATTGGTTGAACATTTAGGTCATTTTCGTCCTCCCAAGTCTTATTCTCGTCCAATTAGGGTTTTTAACCAATCTTGTGCATCCAATAAGTGATTGTGTCATTGGTTGAACATTTAGGTCATTTTCGTCCTCCAGGGACTTATCACTACAACAAATTTACCATATACCAACAGATACTTATAGTAACAGTAGATACAATCGTAGGTATAAGTTTCATATGCCTACAGGTATGTACTTCACCGTGGGTATAGAAATTGTATTACATTAGTTGAAAAATAAAAAGCTCAAACGCTCTATCTCATTTATCACGTTAAATAAGAAACCCTATTCCCACTTCCAACCATCGCTTCTCCGAATTCGCGAGCCCCACCACTGCTTCCACCAGCGTTGCTTTCTCTACACATATTCATGAGTCTCGATCCAACTTCTTCACCCATCGTTTGTTTACTTTGTTTTCTGCTCGCATTCAAGCTCCTTAGATACGGTGACATCTCTACCCTCTATCACAAGTGAATGTAAGTCATTTTTTATTGTGTTTCCTGTTATTGATTTTATTTCTTCTTACAATCGCATTTTCTGTTCTTTCGTTATCCTTGTTGTCTATTTATGCATGTGTTTGAGCTCCGTCTACAGTATTGCCATCACAATCTAATATCTATCGTCGTCACAATCTGGTGAGTGGTAGCTGGTAACAATTTTTTTGTCACTTTTCCGATTTTGATTTGGTATATATATAATTACATGAAAAATTGTAAGGAATCTTGGATATTAATGAGATAAGTAGGAACCTGAGAATAATTTGGGAATATTCAAACCTAAAATTGGAGATTGACTTAAGAAAGTGGAAGAAACTACACTATAATGGTAAAGTGATGAATGATACACAAATACAGGGTGTTCTAGTGGTTTACTTCATTACCCGAGAAATAGACATAGATTAGTAAAACTAATTAATGAATAATATTTGATTTTTCATATCTGTATGTTCTATACATTGCAGTAGTTTTATGAGTCAAGTGTCCTTCTTTGGTGTTAAGGATAATTTGATATAGGCATTTTATCTTATGATTTAATTTGGTGTTTACTAAATGGTAGTAAATTTGGTTTACAATAGAATTCCAGAGCAATGAAGTAAACACTATAAGGCTATAGATTTCAAAGAGGTGAGCTTGAATGCTTGCTTGCAAAGAGGTAAGTGCCCTAAACCCTAAACACTATAATATGCAATATTGTTTACTGTGAGCTTGAATGCTTGCTTGCAAAGAGGTAAGTGTAGAAATTCTCGTAAACTTTCACATTACACAAATGCTTTAAAATTTAAATATCTAGAAACCCAGGGCAAGCAAATTTGGCAGGAGTAGGCTACAAGACATCCTACCACTGATAACTAAACTGAGACATATTTAACCTTTCGTAATATAATGAAAGGATTTGCTGTGAAGTAATCAAGAAGTCTAAAGTCTCTCTTTCTGATAATTTTTGGCATGGAGTACCAAGTAAGACAGGAGGGGCTGATAAAATAGGAAGCAAGAATAAGTGACTCAATTTTATTGGCAGAACATGAGGATGGGAAGACTGAACTACATTGCCCCGTGGTTTGCCATTTCAAATTTAACAACACGATAAAAGTAAAGGGAGGGAAAGAAATATTTAATTGATAGTGTTTTGGGATGGGTGCAGTTCTAGTATCAGTGCAGTTCTAGTATGATCGTGGCATATTGTTCTTGGGACATTATTGGGTAAAAATGGCTTGTATTGAGTTTCTACATCAAACCAATACGAACATCTGATTTGTTTGATAGAACTCATATTGGGTCTGAAATCTTGAAGAATCCCAAACAGTTGTAGATTTCTATTTTCTCCAATGTACACACTACTTGGTAAGTCATGTCTACCTAAACAGTATCTTTGGCAAGTATCCCTTGCTCATAAATGATGTGAAACATTAAAGTCTAATTGATGAACAGTAGCACATACAATGACTACAAATTGGTAAGAAATAATAAATATGTTGTTATATGCTTCAGGAAGCATTTCTAGATGATGAATACCCTTCTATTTTTTCTTTGTAAAAAACGGTTTATTCATTTTGCATGTTAAGACAACTATTTTCTTTGTAAGAACTATGCCTATTTTGGAGATTTGTTGCTATAGTCTGTATCAAACTTGCTTATATGCTCATTGTCTTGCTAGAAGTAAAAGCTTGTGTTGATGCCATGTGGAAACTAATAATGATTGAATGAGTAATTTATATTTTAAATCTCTGCCATCAATAATCTTTTCAATCTTTGTAATGTTAATTTATACCTTTTGTTCCTCACTCTTACCTCATTTATTATTGATAGGTCCTAGACATGTTCTTTTGTTTGCTAAAGAGCAAAGGTCTCTGTCTAAACAAGGTTTCACTTGTTTTGCCATGGATGGTGTCAAAGTACTTGTTTCTAACTTTGATGCAGATGAGAAGGTATTGTGTTGTGTTTTGTCCCTGTACTCTTTGTACCAGCCATTATGGAATTGATTGTGAACATTATGCATAACTTTTTCCCTAATTTTGAAGAGGAACTTAGTTTCCAGCAACTCTCCTTCAGCCAACACTTAACCATTAAATGGATACATTTAATTTTGTTTCCTTGAAATGTGGAAAAACTTGTCTCTTAAGGGTCTGTAGGAAACTTAAGAATCCATGATATTAGTGAATGAGAAGCAAGTTTGAGCCCTTTATTTATGGAGAAGCAAAATTAGATTCAAGAAACATCTTGTCTTGTTTTTGATATTTTGCAACATGACGAGTCAATTTGGAGGTCTGAGTGTGTGGTTTTAATATGTCTTTCAGAATTTTCTCAAGCATAAAGTTCAAGAGACACAGAGCTTTGTGATTTAAGTTTGTCGTTATTGTATTTGATTTTGGTTTGTGGATTTAATTGCAATATTTACTAAGTATTAACTAATTTTCACTAAATTTGTTCATATTTTCTATGTTTTTTATGAGTAATATTTTTTATTTTGAATTGTATTATCATTCATTTGTTCTTTTTATTACTACTTGCAGGTGCAAAAGCTAATTTGTTCTTGAAGATAGAAGATCGGAAATTAAGTGGATAGTTTTATTTTTTAGTTTTGTTACAAAGCTGTATATGATTTTACTAGTATAACACCCCTTTTATCTCTTATTACTATCATGATACTGTATATTGTTAGCTATTGTTAATTTGATTTACTTGTAAGACTTTGTTAATTTTTAATATAATGGAAATTTTATTTTAATTTGCTTCTTAAACAAATTTATTTGATTGAGTATTTAATTTTTAATCAAATTAATTTAATAAATAAAATATTAAATTATCATAGTAGTATTGAGGGTATATAAGTATAAAAGTTGTCACTAATAGTTACAGTAATGGAGGCATAATCCCTACAATTTATACCAACAGTTATTTTAACGTCGGTAATGTTGGGGATTTGTCCAACAGTTAGAAAACCATCACTATAGCCTATAGTGACAGCGTCACCGCCGTAGGTATTGGGCAATTATTGACCGCGAAGCAAATGCCCGTCGGTATAATTATTTTTGTCTATACCTACGGTTTTTTAACTTTTATCTACGGTTTTGTACCGTCACTAAACGTCAAATTTCTTGTAGTGTATTCTCGTCCAATTAGGGTTTTTAACCAATCTTGTGCATCCAATAAGTGATTTTTTGTCATTGGTTGAACATTTAGGTCATTTTCGTCCTCCCTAGACTTATTCTCGCCCAATTAGGGTTTTGTGCATCCAATAAGTACATTTTAGTCTTTGGTTGAACATTTAGGTCATTTTCGTCCTCCCAAGGCTTATGCTCGTCCAATTAAGGTTTTTAACCAATCTTGTGCATCCAATACGTGATTTTGTGTCATTGGTTGAACATTTAGGTCATTTTCGTTCTCCCTAGGCTTATTCTCGTCAAATTAGGGTTTTTAACCAATCTTGTGCATCCAATAAGTGATTTTGTGTCATTATTTAAACATTTAGGTCATTTTCGTCCTCACAAGGCTTATTCTCGTCCAATTAGGGTTTTTAACCAATCTTGTGCATCCAATAAGTGATTTTGTGTCAATGGTTGAACATTTAGGTCATTTTCGTCCTCCCAAGGCTTATTCTCGTCCAATTAGGGTTTTTAACCAATCTTGTGCATCCAATAAGTGATTTTGTGTCAATTGTTGAACATTTAGGTCATTTTGGTCCTCCCTAGGCTTATTCTCGTTCAATTAGGGTTTTGAACCAATCTTGTGTATCCAATAAGTGATTTTGTGTCATTGTTTGAACATTTAGGTCATTTTCGTCCTCCCAAGGCTTATTCTCGTCCAATTAGGGTTTTTAACCAATCTTGTGCTTCCAATAAGTACATTTGTGTCATTGGTTGAACATTTAGGTCATTTTCGTCCTCCCAAGACTTATTCTCGTCCAATTAGGGTTTTTAACCAATCTTGTGCATCCAATAAGTGATTTTGTGTCATTGGTTGAACATTTAGGTCATTTTCGTCCTCTAGGGACTTATTCTCGACCAATTAGGGTTTTTAACCAAGCTTGTACATCCAATAAGTGATTTTGTGTCATTGGTTGAACATTTAGGTCATTTTCGTCCTCCCAAGGCTTATTCTCGTCCAATTAGGGTTTTTAACCAATCTTGTGCATCCAATAAATACATTTGTGTCATTGGTTGAACATTTTGGTCATTTTCATCCTCCCAAGGCTTATTCTCCTCCAATAAGGGGTTTTTCACCAATCTTGTGCATCCAATAAGTGATTTTGTGTCATTGGTTGAACATTTAGGTCATTTTCGTCCTCCAGGGACTTATTCTCGTCCAATTAGGGTTTTTAACCAATCTTTTGCATCCAATAAGTGATTTTGTGTCATTGTTTGAACATTTGGGTCATTTTCATCCTCCCAAGGCTTATTCTGGTCCAATTAGGGTTTTTAACCAATCTAGTACATCCAATAAGTGATTTTGTGTCATTGGTTGAACATTTAGGTCATTTTCGTCCTCCCAAGGCTTATTCTCGTCCAATTACGGTTTTTAACCAATCTTGTGCATCCAATACGTGATTTTGTGTCATTGGTTGAACATTTAGGTCATTTTCGTCCTCCCTAGGCTTATTCTCGTCCAATTAGGGTTTTTAACCAATCTTGTGCATCGAATAAGTGATTTTGTGTCATTGTTTGAACATTTAGGTCATTTTCGTCCTCCCAAGGCTTATTCTCCTGCAATTAGGGTTTTTAACCAATCTTGTGCATCCAATAAGTACATTTGTGTCATTGGTTGAACATTTTGGTCATTTTCGTCCTCCCAAGGCTTATTCTCGTCCAATAAGGGTTTTTCACCAATCTTGTGCATCCAATAAGTGATTTTTTTTCATTGGTTGAACATTTAGGTCATTTTCGTCCTCCCTAGACTTATTCTCGCCCAATTAGGGTTTTGTGCATCCAATAAGTACATTTTTGTCTTTGGTTGAACATTTAGGTCATTTTCGTCCTCCCAAGGCTTATGCTCGTCCAATTAAGGTTTTTAACCAATCTTGTGCATCCAATACGTGATTTTGTGTCATTGGTTGAACATTTAGGTCATTTTCGTCCTCCCTAGGCTTATTCTCGTCCAATTAGGGTTTTTAACCAATCTTGTGCATCCAATAAGTGATTTTGTGTCATTGGTTGAACATTTAGGTCATTTTGGTCCTCCCTAGGCTTATTCTCGTTCAATTAGGGTTTTGAACCAATCTTGTGTATCCAATAAGTGATTTTGTGTCATTGTTTGAACATTTAGGTCATTTTCGTCCTCCCAAGGCTTATTCTCGTCCAATTAGGGTTTTTAACCAATCTTGTGCATCCAATAAGTGATTTTGTGTCATTGGTTGAACATTTAGGTCATTTTCGTTCTCCAAAGGCTTATTCTCATCCAATTAGGGTTTTTAACCAATCTTGTGCATCCAATAAGTGATTTTGTGTCATTGGTTGAACATTTAGGTCATTTTCGTCCTCCCAAGGCTTATTCTCGTCCAATTAGGGTTTTTAACCAATCTGGTGCATCCAATAAGTGTTTTTGTGTCATTGGATTAACATTTAGGTCACTTTTGTCCTCCAAAGGCTTATTCTCGTCAAATTAGGGTTTTTAACCAATCTTGTGCATCCAATAAGTGAATTTGTGTCATTGGTTGAACATTTAGGTCATTTTCGTCCTCCCAAGGCTTATTCTCGTCCAATTAGGGTTTTTAACCAATCTTGTGCATCCAATAAGTGATTTTGTGTCATTGGTTGAACATTTAGGTCATTTTCGTCCTCCCAAGGATTTTTCTCGTCCAATTAGGGTTTTTAACCAATCTTGTGCATCCAATAAGTAAATTTGTGTCATTGGTTGAACATTTAGGTCATTTTCGTCCTCCCAAGGCTTATTCTCGTCCAATTAGGGTTTTTAACCAATCTTGTGCATCCAATAAGTGATTTTCTGTCATTGGTTGAACATTTAGGTAATTTTCGTCCTCCCAAGGCTTATTCTCGGTTAATTAAGGTTTTTAACCAATCTTGTGCATCCAATAAGTGAATTTGTGTCATTGGTTGAACATTTAGGTCATTTTCGTCCTCCCAAGGCTTATTCTCGTCCAATTAGGGTTTTTAACCAATCTTGTGCATCCAATAAGTACATTTGTGTCATTGGTTGAACATTTAGGTCATTTTCGTCCTCCCAAGGCTTATTCTCGGCCAATTAGGGTTTTTAACCAATCTTGTGCATCCAATAAGTACATTTGTGTCATTGGTTTAACATTTAGGTCATTTTCGTCCTCCCAAGGCTTATTCTCGTCCAATTAGGGTTTTTAACCAATCTTGTGCATCCAATAAGTGAATTTGTGTCATTGGTTGAACATTTAGGTCATTTTCGTCCTCCCAAGGCTTATTCTCGTCCAATTAGGGTTTTTAACCAATCTTGTGCATCCAATAAGTGATTTTTTGTCATTGGTTGAACATTTAGGTCATTTTCGTCCTCCCTAGACTTATTCTCGCCCAATTAGGGTTTTGTGCATCCAATAAGTACATTTTTGTCTTTGGTTGAACATTTAGGTCATTTTCGTCCTCCCAAGGCTTATGCTCGTCCAATTAAGGTTTTTAACCAATGTTGTGCATCCAATACGTGATTTTGTGTCATTGGTTGAACATTTAGGTCATTTTCGTTCTCCCTAGGCTTATTCTCGTCAAATAAGGGTTTTTAACCAATCTTGTGCATCCAATAAGTGATTTTGTGTCATTGTTTGAACATTTAGGTAATTTTCGTCCTCACAAGGCTTATTCTCCTCCAATTAGGATTTTTAACCAATCTTGTGCATCCAATAAGTGATTTTGTGTCATTGGTTGAACATTTAGGTCATTTTCGTCATCCCAAGGCTTATTCTCGTCCAATTAGGGTTTTTAACCAATCTTGTGCATCCAATAAGTACATTTGGGTCATTGGTTGAACATTTAGGTCATTTTCGTCCTCCCAAGTCTTATTCTCGTCCAATTAGGGTTTTTAACCAATCTTGTGCTTCCAATAAGTGATTGTGTCATTGGTTGAACATTTAGGTCATTTTCGTCCTCCAGGGACTTATCACTACAACAAATTTACCATATACCAACAGATACTTATAGTAACAGTAGATACAATCGTAGGTATAAGTTTCATATGCCTACAGGTATGTACTTCACCGTGGGTATAGAAATTGTATTACATTAGTTGAAAAATAAAAAGCTCAAACGCTCTATCTCATTTATCACGTTAAATAAGAAACCCTATTCCCACTTCCAACCATCGCTTCTCCGAATTCGCGAGCCCCACCACTGCTTCCACCAGCGTTGCTTTCTCTACACATATTCATGAGCCTCGATCCAACTTCTTCACCCATCGTTTGTTTACTTTGTTTTCTGCTCGCATTCAAGCTCCTTAGATACGGTGACATCTCTACCCTCTATCACAAGTGAATGTAAGTCATTTTTTATTGTGTTTCCTGTTATTGATTTTATTTCTTCTTACAATCGCATTTTCTGTTCTTTCGTTATCCTTGTTGTCTATTTATGCATGTGTTTGAGCTCCGTCTACAGTATTGCCATCACAATCTAATATCTATCGTCGTCACAATCTGGTGAGTGGTAGCTGGTAACAATTTTTTTGTCACTTTTCCGATTTTGATTTGGTATATATATAATTACATGAAAAATTGTAAGGAATCTTGGATATTAATGAGATAAGTAGGAACCTGAGAATAATTTGGGAATATTCAAACCTAAAATTGGAGATTGACTTAAGAAAGTGGAAGAAACTACACTATAATGGTAAAGTGATGAATGATACACAAATACAGGGTGTTCTAGTGGTTTACTTCATTACCCGAGAAATAGACATAGATTAGTAAAACTAATTAATGAATAATATTTGATTTTTC